>JAAAKG020125708.1:0-14886 GCA_010014905.2 Druon quercuslanigerum
TTCTTGGGACTTTTCGACTTGAATTTTTTTTCTCTATCCACCGTTACAAGGAACGACAATTCTCGTGGGACACCCTGCATAAAACACTCTACAGGTTATATTGTGCATATTATTATAGGTACGTTCTTTGTGTACAATTTTATGCTCATTTAAGAAAATGTGTTGATTGGTAAGTATTGAATAAAAAAAAAAGAAAATACTATTTGCTTGATTAGAGGTTAGGTTTATGTTTTCATATTTAGAAGCTGTAAACAAATAAATTAAAAGTGATGTAAATACTGATAATTATAATTCATTTTGAAACATTAAGAAGTCGCTTATCAAAATTTATATGTTAGACGAAGAAAAAATCTTATTTTAAAACTTTTAATCTTCAGTGCCTCGAGTCTCTTCAGTTTTGAAGCAGAAAGCTTAAAAATCAAAACTTTGTCCATTACAAACCTTTGTGATTAAATTATTCTATGTACCATATTATGTATGGGCAATTCTTAGTAACCATCAAATGACCCCGCACAATTTACATTAAAATCCGGCCCCGGTCAAACTGGCTGAAATTGCAATATAATATAGTCCAAATTCTCCTGATAAAAAATCCTAATGGGTACTAGTCCAAAATATCAAAAGTTTTCGAGATAGGTGGGGCTGAACGTGAAAAATATGACCACAAGCGAATCTAATGTCGCTGTCCTGGCAATGTAAATACTGTTTGAAATATTAAAGGTGGAAGACAATTCAGTCAATGAATACAAGACCAAAGACATTCTGTACTACCAAAGATATTTTGTAGTCGAGATAATTAAGACAAAACTATAGGTCAGTCCAACCAACAGTATTTACATTGCCAGGACAGCGCCATGATTTCACCTATTATTACCAGGACAGCGCTATGTTGTTGTCCTTATTAGCTGGACTGGTCTTACCAGTGTTTCTAGTATTATCAGTGATTGTGCTGAACACAGTTTATTGAAAAATCGGCACCTCATCTTCTACTTTGAAGCGGGACATTAGATTCGCTTGTGGTCATATTTCTCGCTCAGCCCCACCTACCTCGAAAACTTTTGATTTTTTGGACTAGTACCAATTAGGATTTTTTTATCAGGAGGCTTTGTATTATATAATGTTGCTTATTTTCAGTAAGAAAATGACTTAATTATCATATTAGAAAAAACATATATTTTTCAAACATTTTAAATGAAGTGAAATACACTTTCAGTAGTTTATTTAAATTTGTACAAAATTGGTTTAAAAATAACGAATAATTGTATGAAATTAATATTTTTACAATTATAAACTATTACCTCTTCAGTGTAATAATTGATATCTCTCCTTTCAATTATATAAAATTATACTTCTAATATTTAAATGTGTATTTTGCATATAAAATACCTTTTTATGTACACATTTTATATATTTTATATTTACAAGAAATTAAGAATTTAGAGGAAGCAGATTTTGGAAACAATTCCTGCCCATAAGATGATAGGTGCCCTATTTTGCTTAATCAAAAGAAAAAGTAACTTAAATATTAAAAATAAAACCATTTTGTATAATATGATTATTAAGGCTGTGATGCTATATGCAGTGCCGGCCTAAAGCAATACAAATAAATCAAATATACTCAAAATACAAAGGCTCCAAAATAAGTGCCTCAAAATGATAGTTGATGCAAAATGTAGAGACAGAAGTGTAGATATTCATCATAAACTTAAGACTACACTTATCAAAAATGAGAGAACAAAGAGATTCTATGAAAAGCAAATAAATATACCTGAATTGCAGAATGTAAAAATATTCACTAGGGAGGAAGCTCCATTTAAGATGAAGTGCAAAATGCCTTATCATATTCTGATAGATTAGTAAATGCCGTCCCTCAGCACCTTTAGCTTGTAATCTGGTTTGTAAATCGGCATATATTTCTTTTTTTCTTTCTGTTATTTAGTTATAAGCCACAACCGAAAATCTCGTTGGGTTTTTGTAAATACTTTTACCGGAAATTACAAGACTATTTATAGCAAAAGCTGTGACAAATTCTTTACTACTAAACGCGAAAATTTTATTATATCACATAGGCCGTATTCGATTCTCGAAGAAGGTACCTAATTTAAAACTAGTATTAAACAGAATTTATATAAATGTGTATTTTTTTGTGAACTACATTTTTATAATCAATAAAGAAATTTTAAACCGAAAAAAAAGTTTACCACTCACAATGAACGACCTGTTCGGGTTCGAATTCTGCGAGAATTTAAATTTAATAAATCAAAAATATTTTTTTAATGCAAATTATTATTAACAGTTTATAGTGCACTTGTAAAATAAGTTAAAAGGGTAAGTCATTCAGTTTGAAGGGAAAAATTTAATATTTGTATTACTGGTCACTTTTTTGGCGTCATTCTGGATCTTACAAACACAACATTATCTCCTGAAAAAATTCAATTATGGTATTTTAATCACATTCTATATTTTTTTCACCAAATAGTAGAATTTTCAAATAATAAAGATAAATTTTGTATCAATTTGTATATTGAAAAAATTGGGCGCTCGCTTCATAAGGCTACGCGTATTAACGCCCTCAATATGATGCTAGATCCAACCAAGAAGATCCAGACGCCCGTTCGGGGAAGCACCTCAGTCATTTAGATGCACAAACAAGTACATAAAAAAAGAAAAATTTCAACTAAAAAAGGAATAGTTACATTTTTTGTTAAAAAATAGTAATTTTCAACAAAAAAAGCGAATTTTTCAATAGACTAGTTGCATTTTCAGTCAAAGAAATCAATTTTTTTTTAAATATACTTTTTAATAAATTAGTCTAACTTGGAACCAAAAGAAGATGAATTTGCATTGAAAAAATGGAATATTTGTTATTCCAACAAAATTTTTTAATTTAAATGAAAAACTGTTCAATTTAAATAAAAAATACGAATTATAAATGAAATACTTGATTTTTAAGTTCAAAAACTAATTTTCAAGAACAACAAAAAACAAATTTGCAATACAATAGTTATATTTTTATCGAAAGAAATGAATTTTCATCTAAAAAGATGTATTTTCAAACAAGAAGATTAATTTTCCACCAAAAAGTCGAGTTTAAAAAAAAAATAATTTTTAACAAAAGAACAAATATTTTCAACAAAGTAGTTAAATTTTTAACCAAAGAATTTAATTTTGAACAAAAATGAAAGAATGTGAAAACAAGAACTTAGTTGAATTTTCAACTAAAAAGTTCCATTTTCAAAAAAAAAAGAAAACGAATTTTAGAAAAATTAGTGACATTTTCAACAGAAAAATGATTTTCTTAAACCGAAAACTATTAATTATTATGCATCAAGAATAGTTTTTAACCAAAAGAGGAGAATTTTCAATAAAATACGAGACTTTGCATCCAAATGGTTCATTCTCAAACTAAGAGATGCAAATTTTTAACAAACAATTAACAAGTTAAATTTTCAGTTAATCAATTTTTAACGAACTAACTGATTTTCATCAAAATAGATTATTTTAAACAAAAGAGATGAATCTTCAACAAATAAAGTAATATGTAATAGTTGATATTTTAAACAAAAATTATTTTAAATTAAAAGCCATTCAATTTAACCAAAAAACACGAAATTTCAACAAATCTTGTGATTTTTTATATAAAAAAGATCAGTTTAAAAAAAAAATAAATGACTAATTTTCAAACAAAGAGCAAAAATTTTAGCCGATAGCATTCTAATCAAGAATAGTTGAATTCAACAACAACTAAAAAGAAGACGATTTTTTTTTCAAAACAGTTGGTTTTTTTAATTCTAAAATATGGTTGTTTTCAGTTTTTAAATCGAATAACTGATACTATGATTCTATTTTCCGAATTACCTGTACAATTTTATGAATAATTTTTATAAAAAAGCTATTTTTCATACATTAACTTTGAATTTTCGCAGAACTCGAATCCGAAGAGATTGCGCACACTGGTGAGTGGTAAACTCCCCCAGTAACGCTAATCGAATTCGAGCATACCTACTCTATTTCAACCATGAACAAGTCTGATCTAACATGCATGCGCGCCACCGGCGTTCTAGCCTTATAATCTGTCTGTTTACATTTTGTTGCTTATATTTATTATTATTATTATTTTCAATATCCTCTTATATTCTATTCAAAGGTAGGTATTTAATTGCCACAAACTATTAAACCGAACAATAATAGATTTAATACTTTTACTAATTCAAGACTTATAACGAACGTAAGAAAGCAACTATAGGTATATCGTTTAGGCGCACGTAAGCGTTGGTGTGCGGGCGAAGTTGCAACATTGTATAAATAAGTAATGTCATTTAGCCATTTATGAAAATTCGTGTACATATATTCGTGTACATAAGAAAGAGTACCTGTGCACTGCTAGACGATTTTCTGGAGTAGAAAGTGCCGACAGACCACGTGAAAGCCACGAATAATTAAGGTAAATAATTGCCCTATGAAATTTGAGGTAAAATTGGTACCTGAAATTTGACTTCGGATTCTAGTAGTGCCAGCCTGTAGAGAAAATGCCTTTATGTTTAAGACCAAGGTTTCAGAAGCATAAACACGTTTTTTTTAATTGCCATCTCAGAAAAAGGTGTTAAAAAATGTAGGCCTTATTACTATCTACAAAATGACGTGTCGTACATTAGGATTTGTTTACTTGGAAATAAATAAAACCCGTCCGAAGGTGCCTTTTTTAAATATGTGATTATTATTGCAATAGTATATTAATAAGTTTCAAACTTTCAGTAAATATATCCCTTACTACTCTTAGAAAGTGTGACGAGCTTTAGCTGAAATAATAATTAGATTTTATAAAGACCCATTTGTTATTACAAAATCAACTAGTTTTCCACGGAATTTCAACAGATTGGGCCGATAGGGTCTCAAAAAAGTGGATTATTGTCCACTACAGGAGTTGTGCTATCAAGTGCACTTAGCGGCATTTTATTTACGAATTTACGAATTTCTAATATTATAAGGATACCACCTCATGCAGCCAAATTTCGGAGTTCAAAAAGTTATTTCTAAACAATTAAAACTCTTATTGATCTCGCTTCTTGAATTAAAATTTTGTTATACTCCAAGTTAATTTTCGACAGGAAAGAAAATCATGCAGAAAGACTTTACATAGTTTGTTAATTTCTGATGTCAGATTTTGCCGATTACTGGTCAAATAATTTTCTGGAGAAACGAGAAAAAATCTGTTACGTTTCGGATTCGAACCGAGAACGTCAATTAAAACACTGAGGCCACAGCAGAAAGTTTCTCGTTCCTCCTATATCCACAGGATGACGTGGGTCTGTAACTTAGTTAACCTGTGTAATTCTAGTAATTAATTCTAATCTAAATAAATTTACCGAATCTGTATATAATTTAGAGTATTGAAGTTATTTTGTCCACCTGGGTAATGAATTCATTCATTTCTGATGTTAGGTTTTGCCGATTACTGGTCAAGTAATTTTCTGGTCTCGGTGGCTTAATTGGTTAACTCTCCACTCCCATTTAGGTATAAAAACGGCTTTCTTAGTAGTTATGAAATTTTCGTATTTGAAGGGCTTTAGGAAAATCTTTGCTGCAGGGTGTCAAAATGAACCAGCGTTAAGAAATGTTTTTAATGTTTATTTATTCATTCTACATGTATATCTTTTGAGACTTACGTTTTGTTTCCCCTTTCCCCGTTCTCTACTTAATGCTAAAATGCAATCTGTGTGAGTATCAATAAAAATATTATGCTAACAATATTGTTACTAATAATATGTTAATGTAAATAGAGTTTCAGTCCCCTTAACACTATTATAACAGTATCTTATCTTTCTTATGTTCCGAATAATTTTTTGACATCACGTTTGAAGAAAACTTTACTAACTGTCGAGGTAAACAATTATGTGCGGCGCCTATCACCCAAATATGTTCGACATCTAGTCCAGCAGCGAAGGAGGCTGAATTTCTCATATTGACGTTGCCCCCTTCCATAAGCCTTTTTCGCCAGGTTCTAGGTACTTGAATGATAGATTGAAATTGTAAAACAAAAATAGATATTAAACTGGGTACTCGTGAAGCCGGCACAGTACGCGATCGGTCCAGTTCTGAGGTGGATACACCTTGAGATCATATTTGAGATCATTCGTTTCTACCCCCTCCGTTTTTCTGTTATCCCTCTACCCTTGTTCTTAAGATTGTCCAGATTGAATCCTTATACCCGAGGTCACTCCACCTTTGCCAATGATCCACCTTTCCCCACGATTTGCCTCAATATATAGGTTTTCTTTCCCTTTCCAGTTAGTCCCCAAATTTCCACTGCATTGTTTGCCCCAGATTTCCCTAGTGTATTTAAAATGTAGAGTCTACTTTTCCAGGACCTCAGCTCTTCTCTCATTATTAGTCCCCATGCCGCGTTCGCGGCTTGAATTCCCTTCCCTGATATCTTTCTAATGTGATTCTCATAAGTGTTTCTCGAAGAGAACTAAAATCCCAAGTCTTTAAAGCTCTTGACAACCTCAATTTCCTTTCCGTAAATGATCCACTTCTCCCTGTTTTTTCTCATGCCTCCTCCCCCCTGAATATAACTATTTTCGTTTTAACTACGTTAATCTTCAGTTTTTTGTCCTTAAAGTATCCTTCTCCTGTCTTAAGCATAATGCTTAGTTCTCCATTATTAGAAACAATCACTGTATCTTCGGCATATTTTAAGTAGTAAACTTTCTCATTTCCTTTGTACCCCCCCCCCCCCCCCACACCCATGGCCTCCCATTTCTCTGCAATTTCTCCATTAGCAGGTCTCTCTACTGTATCACAGGCTGCTTACGGCTTTCCTCCCTTGTTTTTAATTCTGTTGCCCACTAGTGAATTTAAAATAAAGATTTGCCCCCTGGTCCCTCTCCTTCTTCTGAAACCCCCTGACTTTCCCTCAGTTTACCTTCCTTCTCTAACGAGCTATTGAGTCTGTCTGCCATTATTCCCGCTAAAATGTTGTAACCCAAATCCAGCAGTGCTATTTCCCTATAATATTTGGCATCTCTCCATCTGTTTTTCCGTTTTTAATCTTTTTAACTGGCGTTAGAAATTTTCTATATACAGTGTCCTTGTGCGAGAAATACCCAGAGCTATCGCACTTTTCGCATCAGCGTCTGCGAAACCAAGCCGAAGTACTCCAAAAAAGGGGCTATGTAAGCGGAGCGCCTACTCTGCCAGAGCCAGAACAAGAAGGCAGCAGATCAAGAAAGGTGACAAAACCAACTGCGGACAGGCATCCGATAGAGGACGAGCGATGCTTTATGACCCGGTGAAACATCAACATCCAGGTTTCTCCCAAGCCTAAAGATCTGGCTGAAATAGGCGAAGAGCTTCGTGGACGATATTGCGAAGAATCCGATCTCTAGACTATCAATTATTGTGTGTATAATGCAGCGAGAGCATTGGCTGATGTAAACCGTAAAATCGTACGCGTTCTGCATTTAGTGTGTGATTGACTATATAACATTCGGCAAGAATTTTACCGCTAAGTGCGAAAGTTCGCACGTGAATTCCGGATCCTTTATCACACAATAAGCAAGTCAAAGCTGCTGAACATCAGGCAGAATATTATTGAGAGAATATGGATACTGTCTGACGCTAAGAGAAGTCTAGAGCGGAGAAAGAGGTGGGCCAGAGAAAACCAACAGTATCTCTCTGACCCCTCTCGACATTTTTAAGATCCTCCAGTTATTGTCGACCACCCGCCCGAACGAGAGGAGGTCGAAGTGTTTGTGAGAGAAGTCTACGAAGTGCAACATGGACTGGACGAAGACTCAGAGAACATAAATAGCTTCAAGGAGCTGTATGATGCCCTCATAACAACACCTGAGGAAGAATGTCCATCACTACCGAGGAGGTGAAAAAAGTATAGACAGGTATGAAGAACTATTCCGCTACGGGACCAGATGGTATCAAGACCATCTGGTGGAAGAAGTTTCATACAAGCTATCAGCATCTGGCCCATATTTTTACCTCATATTTGAAGTCGGAAGAGCCAATTCCGAAGTAGTTGGTGGAAGGGCGCACAGTGTTCCTGCCGAAAGTGGGCAACTTAGCTCTAAAAATAAAGAGCAACTACATCTAGTTCTAGGGATTGTCGAAAGATACACTAAGGAAATGGGAATGGAATTTTGGTTAGAAAAATGCGCCAAGGTTTATTTGAAGCGAGGGAAACTTAATGGCATCTCTGAAGACCCTGAGCTCGTCGATAGAAACGCTATACAACACCTTTGCGCTGGAGAGACTTATGCATACCTGGGCGTGCCACAGAGCCGCATTTAGGATGTGAGATCTATAAAGGATAGTCTCCGAAGCAGGTATAAACGGCTCATCCGGCAGATTTGGTCTTCCGAACTGTTGGCGATGAATAAAGTATCTGCAACGAACATGCTTGCCGTCCCGGTAGTACTCTATTCATTTGGAGTGGTTGCATGGACGAAGAACAAGAGACTCGAAAAGTTATGCAAAGTTATGTCAAGGTGGTCGCGGAATATTGAATCTTGAATGCGTTCACAACAGTATTATTTTGGGTACAGCACATGGAGTCGCAAATGGAAGAGGTCCTCTTCTTAAAATGGCCAGGAACAATGAAGAATTGGGCAAAGGAGCGTTTCTGTACAAAGCAGCGGGGGAGGCTGCTGAAACACTCGGACTTAGCTTCAGTATCAGGGGCAGGAGAATGCATCAAATCTTATCTATCTCGAGTACTCACTCCTGAAATCTCCTGTTCAGAAAGCTCAGGAGAAAAACTACCGGGAATAGCTCCTCGATAAGAGGATGCACGGCATCTTCCACAGAAATGTGGAGGATCAGTCAATGCCGTGTGAGCTAACTTTTGCTTCCTTAAATCACCCGGATTGAAGTCAGGCACGGATGTTTTCATTTTGGCATGTCAAGATGGTGTTATTTTGATCTTAACACACCGTCGCCACATTTTGATCCAAGACATTCCCGATGATAGCTGCAGGGCTTGCGAATCATGTGCGGTATCGAATTTTCGGTTCCAGCTGACAAAAACTTCATAGCCAAAGAGAATGAAAAGAAAGAGAGCTATAGAGACCATGTAAAGGAAAACATCCCTGCGTGTGAAAAATATGCTAAAACTCTTGCGGGGCAAATGCAACAGTCGGTCGTCCTTGGGTCGCCCCGTGTCCTCATGGTCGGGAAAGGTGGTTATGGCTGAAATTTTACCGCGATTTCGCTGGGGTCGGGTTCAATTTTTCAGATTTGCATCCGATCCCGGGGAAATCCTGCGGTTGTCCTTATGACAAACTTTTAATCATATATCATATTTTTATATAATATTTAATAATTAGTTTTAACATTATTATTTTACAATTTTTTTATATTTTTAGCAGCGAGAAATTTATGGATAATATCAAGCGATACTTTTATACATATTTTTAATGATTAAATAACATTTTCTAGGCCTAATATTAAATTCGTCATTTTACATATCAATACTTGTAATCCAAATCCCGTTTTTATATTTTTAGGTATTTTTAGGCATTCTTAAATTATTTTTCGATGCTATAAATGTATAAACGTTGCAAAATAATAGTGTTTATTGCTTAAAAATAATTTATTACGTACTACAAACATCAGCTTATTCACAAAAAAACTTTCTTGTAAGAAATAATAATTTCAGAATTTAAAAACATATTTTAAAAAATATTTATGATTTTTATATCAGGCCTTTTTCGCTCATAAAAAATTATTAAAATCCGTGACCCCAGTTACGCGCACTCCCCTTGTGAGAATCATCTTTATGGTACTAGGAATTTATTTTCTTTAGATGTAAGTTTTACGTAAGGCAATACAATATTTGGCATTAAGTAGTTTTTTCACACTGGTGGTATTAATTCAAATAAATGCGGAACACCAAACTTGTAACACGTTAAGAATCTTGGCGACTTGACTCGTGACAGGCTGCGTTCTTCTCCGCCATTAATACTATCTGTTAGCTGGAGCACCCCTTCGTCGGAGTTTACATGAGCTTTGTTTAGAGTGGGTGTAAATCGAAACTGTCACATAACTTAGAGCATTACTAAATGGTATTGATGATAATTGATACTTTGTTCCTTGAAAAGCTTTGTATAGCATTTAAGTTGGTGGGTTACCGAACCACATTAAGTGGCACTAATGCAAATTTCCAATAGCATAATGAAGGCGTCAGTTTAATGCCTTCAAGTTTGTGTGCGTTCAAAATGATTGAAATAAGACCAGATTTATATAGTGAAGCGCATTGAGTGGCATTTCGGGCAAAATGCAATTGGTAGGCACTTAAAAGCAGTCGAATGAAATGCAATTTTATACATTCCAATCAACTCCGTATTATCGGGAAGTAACAAGTTGGAGCTGCGGAATTGTTGTGTGAGGGTCGCCATCGGACTTTAGAAAAACGGGACGCCTTATAATTTAGAAGGGACTTAAAATATATTACTGCAATATGCACTTCATTAAAAAGAATAATACTCTTATTTTTTCGTAAGAAAAAGCTTGAAATTTTAATATCATGTCAAAATGGAATTTAAATTAGATGTTGTGTCTAAGTGTGACTTTTATTGTGGCGTGAAATTTATACTGCAAGATTTGTTATCTTTTTTAATATTTGTTTAGAAGTAGAACTTGCTTCCGACTATTTGCAACCCTTAAGCTTTAATACTGCATACTTTAGTTTTGAAAACAGGACTCGATCCTGTGTACTCGCGATCGCTGTCTATTTTTATGATCATTCAGTTTTTCTTTTGTACGTATTTCGGGCATGACGTCCGGTTGTTTTTCTCAAACAAACCGTGCAAAATACGAATTTTCATAATTATAAAATGTGGTCACAGGCTTAAGATGGTTACTGCGTAATATGACGAATGCATTGTTGGTTGAGTTGGATTTTTATTTTATTTTTTTGATAATTTGCACGGGACTGTCACGGCATATGTCTACAGTCAAGGACGAGTTTCTATAATGCGATCAAGTGTTCTGATGAGAGCAGAGTGCCCCCGACATATCAGACAAAGCTTAGTTTTTACCCCATCATTGACGGACTGGGTTGCAGTCAAGTGAACAATGGTGGCACCTACAGCTTAAAGAGGGTTCTGAACGATCAGAACCTTGGTAAAGGTACATAGAAAAATTTCCGTACGTACCGGCTTAGGGATCGATCCCCGGACCTCTGAGGTGAAGTCCGAGGGTCTAACCAACTGAGTGACCGAGGCTTTTTATTTATCGTTATTCAAAACTTTTACTCGAGTGAACCCGGTTATACATCATAGCCACGGATTAAGTCAAGTGATTGATGCGACAGTTGTTTAATAAAACCGCCTTTTTAGCTGCTGCCAATACCCTACTGACTTCTAAATGTTCAAGATGTTCAGTGCGTCTTGCATGTACATTGCCTGTAGCCGAAATCACAATGGGATAAATATATGCATGATTCACATTCCTCCGTATGCTCTTTGCTTCATGCCTTACTCGCTATGCTTGTGAATCTAGGTTGAATAGATTGACTGCAAATTTTGGTTAAGTGGACAAGCAATGTCGATGATATGGACTCTTCGAGCTGCTTTTTCTCGCATTGCGATGTCAGGTTGATTGGCCTGGATGTAATAATCCTTTTGGATAGTAGCATCCCAATATAAGATGTAATCTTCGCTTTCCTAAACGGGTATTGGAATTTATCTATAGAAGGGCGTCCATTTTTTTAAGAGTGCTATGTTTAGGGCAAGTTGTTGATCAATTATGTGCTCGATGGATTCGTTGGTATCTCCACACAATCGGCACCGGTCAGCGACGTCTGGCTGTAACACGTGTTTGCGATAATTCCTGGTGCCTCATTATCTGGAGGCTGGATGCCTCACTATCCACTTCATGTTGATCGAACGTTTTGAGATGCTCGCGGTATATAGCCTTCTACCTCCATTGAACTTCTAATTCCTCCATGGTTTCTGCCCTGATAGTCAAGGCCCCATCTGAGGAAAAATTTAAGGGCGTGTAGTCATGATCCGCTTTACAGATGGTGCTGTAAAGCGCAATATTTTGTTTCGCAACTGTATAAGTTGTGACTCACACCGTTTTTTGACATCTACACGCCTCTGCCTCTATATGTCGTGGTAGAACTACTCTTTCAATCGCTGAATTTTGGTGGTGCATTAGGTGCTTCGACATTTCTACGCGCACGATTCTGTTCTGAACTTTTCACGTTCGGTGTTAGACCATTTGACGAGCCCGAACGAGTACGTGAGGACAAGGTGTGCATATGTGTTGAGTGCCCTAATTTTGTTTGCCGAGTTGAGAAAACTCTTCATAATCAATTTCAGTCTCGTAGTGAAGGCAGTCGTTAGACTTTTCTTAACCATCGTATCCTGAATACCCTTAGGTTCAAGAAGACCCAGATATTTATATGATTCACCTGCAGCCATTGCCTCGATGTCATTTTCGAACCCGTTGTCTAACTCTGCGGTCCCTAATTCCCCTCTAATTAAATGCGCTGTTCTGCATTTATCCAGTCCGAACTCCATGTGGATATCATTGGAAAACTGCTTTGTGACATCGATCACTTGCTGCAGTTTCTGTGCTGAACTAGCGTACAGCTTCAGGTCGTCCATGAACACAAGATGGGTCACTTGATGACCATCCTCATTATCATGAATTCTGAATACTATAATAATATTATCATGAATACATGCTATTTAGTGTTTTTCTCAATGGGTTCAACGCGAAACAGAATCATAGTGCACTGAAGGAGTCTCCTTGAAATATATCCGTCTTAATGCGTGTTGATCTAGTTATCTTTGGTTGTCCATAGTCAAAATACTTAGAAAGTCAAGAATGCGTGGGCAGATTTTGTAAGGCTTTAAGACTTCGAGCAAATAGTCTTGTGGCACGGAAGGAAAAGCTTGCTTATAGTCAATGTATGCCATGTATAAGCTCCTTTGATGCTTACCAGCGTCTATAGTGACTATATCTTTACAGCCTCGCAAGTTTTTACAATATCCTTTTTGTTCTTCTGTCAGGATGTCATTCTCGTCGCAATGAGAATATACCTCATCTGTAATGATAGCTGTAAGACATTTATAAATTGTTGGAAGACAGGCTATCGGTTGAAATTCGGATGAATTTTGATCATCTGGCTTTTTAGGTAACATATACGTAGTACACTGGAGCGTAAAGCTCCTTGTCCGGACCTGGAGCTTTCCAGTTACTTGACCTTTTTAAGACCGCTGAAACATCTACAGCTATCATGTTCGTCAGCTGCATTTCAGGGCTGTTGCTTGCCCTTTCTGTCTCCAGTCTGAAAGTTTCAATTTTCTTGCCTTCGTTCACTACTTTTTTTGTACCTGCGCAGTCTGGCAGAAAGAATTATTTTTATTATTATTATTATTACTAATATTAGGCTTTGTTATTGGCCTGCAGCTAGGAACTAACGGCGGGATCGAAAGTTTATGAAGCTAAGGTTATCTTTACAGTTTTCATGAGACATAATACCTTAAGAGTGAGTCCGAGTCTAACCATGCTTACTCTCCTTACATAGGTGGTCCACAGTGATCGGCCTGGCGGGTATATTCGCATTCTTGCAGTAATGGGAAACTTCAAATGTAGGCTGCGTCTCACCTAACCAATACCAGATCAGTATTGTCTTGGGCAGCACATCCTGTTAGGAGGCCTCAAATGTCTTGAACACGGGACCAATTAATGTATCAGTCCTTGCCAGACTATAAGGGATATGCCCCTATGAGTCGGAATCCACGCCAGGGATAATTCCTTGCCCTCGCGTGGGATCTTCTCTACGACCATAAAGAATCATTCTATGATTTAGTTCAGTTTCGTTTCGGATGCTTCATAGGATAAAGTCATATGTCGAAATGGGGGCCGTAAATTTATTCCTGCAAGGGTTTTAAGAGTCAGGAAACTATTTAGCGATCTCGAGGATAGCGAAAATATCTATGGTCGTGACAGAGATGCGTGTAGGTAAAGCATGGCTTTCCCAGAGATTCAGTTCCTTGCTGACCACGTCAAAGCAGTTATTATACTCTTATTCTCCCGCGAGGAGTCATCCGTAATAAGGAAGAATCTACTTGAATTTAGTTTAGGCGTGATAAAAAAACCCTGTATTTTTCTGCGGTAAACCCTGGCATCTCTCAAATTTGTTTCGGCGAAAATTTGAGTCAGGGTGGTTCGGATGAATGGAACATGAAATTGCGGTGTGCTGATTTTTACATGAGCAGCCTGACTCTGGGGTAAGCTTGTTAAGCCGTAATGAGTAGTTACCAGTAAGTCTTTTGACGAGGATCTTCTGCCAGTAGGATGTAGCTTGGCGTAGCAGTCATGCAGCCCAGAACCACTCTCAACGTCAGGGGTAGATGACATCCACGTCCATTAACCTTCCGTGTCCAGACTTCTATTTACCATGTTCCGTTTACAGACAGGGTCTTTTAACTCCTATTTCGTTTTTCAAGTGCTTCTGGCTTTCCAAAAATCGAGTAAAATTGAAGGTTATTTTTTTAAGTGTTTGCTACGCGACTGTTGGTTTTCGCTCTGCGCGCTCGATAATATATTTGTCTCGCGTTTCGCGCTCGAAAGTGTATGCATCTCGCGCGTCGCGCTCGATGGTGCATTCACCTCGCGTTCCGCGCTCTCTTTTTCTGTTTACCTCAAGATTGTGCGCAAGCCTGTTAAAATTAAAGGTCAAAGCATCGGCAACTGTAATTTGATGATTGTAAATTCTCTTTATTTAAAGCTCCGTCGGCATTAGCGAACACATTCTCATTACGTATCTCATGCTTCGCATTTGAATCGGTGAATGTTAAAAGGGCAGTTGTCCATAATTTGTCGATATAATTTTTTTTGATTTTTCGGGTTTTATAT
>JAAAKG020125719.1:0-14886 GCA_010014905.2 Druon quercuslanigerum
ATATGTCGTGGCACAAAGCTCTCATCAGATCACTTGATTGCATTATATAAATGCGTCCGTGACTGATGATATACCGGAACAGCCCCGTGCAAAAACTATTCTAAATATGTGAAAATCCAACTCTAACCAAAAGTGTCTTCGACACGTTGGACTGTAACCATCTTAAGCCTGTGACTTTTTTTTTTTTTTTTTTTATAATAATATTCTTCTTAACAAGGAAATATTTCAAAGGTGGCTTCAATGGTTCCAATTATACGAAAATATTTTTGTTATCCTAAATCCTATAACACAGGATACTTTTTTACAAACAACATTTTATTATAAAAATATATGTCATACATATTATTACGAAAACTGTAGTAAATTACCCAAAGGTTTTAGTAACGTCCTGCTCAGAAATTGGAGGACAAAAATATCCAAAATCAATTTCCTTGAAAGCCCCACTTCATCATTTTCTTGATTTCTTTCTAGATTTATCCTAATGTATAAAGTATATTTTATTTCATTTGAGATAAGTCAGTCATAGAAAAGTGTCTCTTGAAACTGTTTTCTATCTTGCGTTATTTTCGAAACTTTTGCGAGAATGTGCTAAAAACATTTATTCTATGTATGAAAATACATTTTTCAAATAAATGTAAACTTGAAAAACTCAAATTTTGCAAAAAATTGCACAAGAAGGATTAAAAAGAATTATGTTATCTAAAAACTATTCTTACAAATAAATACTCAAGAAAATAAATTTATGCAAAAAAATGTCACAAAAAGAGTCAAAATAAGAGGAATATGTTTTCAAATAACATTGTAAAACGGCTCATTAGAGACAGATATACGAAAATTGAAAAAAGAGGCAGAAAAAAAGAAAGATACATCCAAACCACCTCTCTCTCATTTCTTTACTATTTATCCCTCCTATTCATACTACCAGGATTAAACATGATTCGATCAAAAGTTCGATTCCTGATCAGCAAAAAATATTTGTTCTACACTTACCGAAAGTCTTGGTAGTGTGAATGGTACCATTACTCAAGGTATCATTTCCTTCGGACTTGGGGTACGAAATGCCACCTGCTGTCAATTGTTTCTACAGTTTCGCCGCAAAAACAATAGAAGATAGCTTCGTCCCCCAACTCCGAGCGAGGTGAAACCCCATCTTGAAATTAGCTACAACAAAATTTATTCCAGAATTTGTGGTGTGTTCTGATGTTCTATGATTCCAAAAAGGTCGGTATATTTTCTTTTAAAGATAAAAAATATCTTCGCTGGTGGTCATTAGACACAGAATTTCATAAACTTTCTTGCTTCATTTTGCACGAGTTATCGTGCTTCAATGTCAGCAGCGATTTTTAATATAACTCGTGCTAGCCGTACAGATAATTTTCAACGATAGTGAATGGTACCGCGGGTACAACTTTCACGATAACATACTTATGTATCCATCCAATGTTGAAAAGCATTCGTTATTAAATCCTTTTTTTATTAAGACAGGTATCAAAAAGAGGATGGCTCACTAACAGATAAATATTTTGTTAGGTGTGCAGTCTGCACCAAATTAGTACGCGCCATTATTCAATGTTCAGAACCAATTGCTTCCGAAGAGGAAGGATATGGCGGGAAAAGACTGTGCTTATCGTGCAAGGATTCAACGGACCAAATTATATCATGTAGATGTGAAGAAAACTGGAATGGGTTAAATAAGAACATCGAAAAATATTCTTAAGCATTACATTTCAAGAATGAATTGTTATTTAATAAAAAACTGTCGAAGATTCCAGTTTTGAAAGACGAAAGTTGCTTTAAACTAGCACCAATTGAAATCCACAATAAGCTGGTCACTCTCACAAATAATTATCTCTTTGACAGCATATTCCAGCTAATGCTGTCCACGTACATAGACCGGGAAACCTTCAAGACTCAGATCGACTTACTGTCACAAAAAAAATTCTTTTTTTTTATGATTCACAAAACAGCGGAAATTGGTATAACCCATGAGACATATATCTAACGAGCACAAATTTTGATGCCCATATTCGATGTGTCCAGCATGTCCGAAAATACTACTGACTGCATTGTTTCAGAAGAAACGAAAAAGAATAGACGGAAGGCCAAAATTAAATCTAAAGGGGAAAAAATAACGAACACTTGGACAATATGTTGCTGGATTGTGCAGCATATGTTGATAAAACTTGCGCACAATTAATGAAAGAAACATGTAGCTTGGAACAAAAGGTATCTTGTGAAAAATGTAACAGAGCACGCAACATAGAGGTGCAAGTACTTTCTACTCCAGCAAACCGATTACTACTTAGCAATTTTTCCTCTAATTTTGAAGAATAGATAAAGTGGCAAGCTTCAAAATGCCCTGAAAAAGACTGTGATGGAATAGTAAATTGAGCGACTACAAAAGCAGGTAATCATCCCTTCTGGTATACAGATTTCTAGCTGTGAAAAATAAATTTATCTTAATTTCTGAATGCTCAAATAAAATATATTTCTGTGATTCTATTTTACTTTAAAATATTATTCAAAATATAACTAAAAATAGATAATATAAACTTCTTGTATACTCTGTTATTTTCAATATGAATTTATCTATATTTCATTACTCTTTTCAACATCCAGAAAGATTGACGTTTTCTACACCCTCCTTTCGCTTTTCGATTTAGATTCAGCAAAATTAATTTGAAACAAATTCATGCATTTCAATTGCTATTCATAATTACATATTTCAAATTTTTTTATAGCTCAGAATTTAGAACTTTTATGGGCTTCTCTTTGGCCCCAATCAAAAAATGTATGCTACTTTACTTTTAAAAAAATCCATTTTTATTTGTACAATATTCTAGATTACAATTACGTAGTATCAGCACTTTTTAAAATCACAAAATAATAAAAATTCAATTCAGCCACAGTTTTGGAATTTTTTTGGCTCTTAATTTCCAAAAAACTTTATTCACGCAATACAACCCTTATATTTAAAAAAATCTATAATAAGAAAAATGTAATATCAATATCAATTAAATATGATTTCTGTCTAAACACTACAAACCAAACCCTTTGTATACCTACACTACGAGTTAACTGAAAAATAATATTTTTCAGAATTCTATCATGCGAATAGAGTCTTTAATTTTTGTGCTCAACAAAAATACACAGCCACATTTTGGGGCCCCAACCATGAACGTTAAAAGAAACCCCTTGACACCACGAAGATAAGACGTTGTCAAAAAATAATCTTTTTAAAAATTTAAGTGTCAATAGAGTCTCTGATTCTTAGGATTCTCAAAAATTTCAGCAAAGATTTTTGGGCTCCAAAACTTCACGTTAAAAAACAATATGACAATATGATATTATGACTGTCAAAAAATAATCGTTTAGAGAATTCTCCAGTGTCAATGGAGTCTCTGATTTTTGGGGCTCCTCGAAAATACCCACTCCGATTATTTCGCTTCAACCCTTAACGTCCTTAATCACCCCCCCCCCATACCACGTGGATATGACTTTGTCAAAAAATAATCTTTTTGTGAATTCTTTAGTGTCAATGTAGTCTCTGATTTTTGGGCTCCTCAAAAATACCCACTCAGGTTTTTGGGCTCCAACCTTTAACCTTGAAAATCAATCCCTCTCTACCACGTAGATATGACTCTGATGAATAATTACCAGTTTAAGAATTTAGCAGCATCAGCAGATTGTCTGATTTTTGGGCTCTTTGAAAATACGAACACCGATGTTTGGGCTCTAACCCTTAACATTAAAAAGCAACCTTCGATGCCGCACAGATATGACATTATCACAAAATAATCTTTTTAGAATTTTACAGTTTCAATAGTGTCTGTGATTGCTGGGCTTCTCAGAAATTCCAACACTGACTTTTGGACTTCAATCTTTAACGATAAAAAACAAACCCTCGACGCCATGCAGATCACTTTCTCAAAAAATAATTTTTACTCTGAATTTTATAGGTTATAATGCCATTCCCAGATTTGAGTGATAGAAAATCAGTGATGACGTCATAAAAGTTTGGACTTACCTTAAAAGACGCCAGACACCTCCTCGGCGTCACTTCAAATTAATGATTTACAAAACTCAACCTTAAATTTATAATATAATATCTTATAATGAGTCCCTGGCTAGTAGTAGAGGGATGAGGTGAGGGCGAAAAAGCATTGAGACCATTTTATATTAGTAAAAACAAAGAAATAAACAGAGCTTATTACAACAGGTTATACATAAAATGAAAAGGTGAAATTTATAACAGAAACTAAAAAGTTAGACTGGAAAATTCAAATATTTCATTGAGGAAAAATAAAATTTACTTGAAGGGCACAACCCGACAATGATTTCATTCGTTATCGCGAAAACTATGCATATACCGCCATGTCACTTTCATTGACGCTAAGAATTTATCTTTAAATTAAAATAACTCAACGGAAATCTGAATAAACTAATACCGGAAAAACTTGCTTAATCTAAAGGAAAATGTAGTATTTTCTTACATCTTATATTACTCAACAAATACTCTCAACAACCCAAAGAAAAGATTATCGCATACAAAGAAAGAAACAACAAATCAAATGCATATAATATCAGACACCGAACATGACTCAAAAGAGAGAGAAATTGGCATGACGCCTAGCTTGTTTTCCAAAAAATATTGGCCTGGCTCCAAATCTCGGACTCGTTCCAAAGAGAAGGGAAAAAAGTACACTGGACGTCCACAAAAAAACAATCTCCCTCTCCGTAGGACCGACCAACATGAACTGAGGTGTAGCGTCGTTTTTGTGATCTTCCCGCTCGTCTTCTTTATTCACTGGTCGTGTCCGATAGGTGCTGCCCTCTTATGCTCCACGTTCAACCTTCACCGGTAAAACTGATTCCGCTATAACCATCGGCGGCGGTTATGCGCTAGTGATCATCTTGTGTCAAACGTGTATGTGCTGAGCCGCTTGTTTTACCGGCAGTCATTACTAATTGTAGATAGTTGATTTTTAACCCTTGATAGAATGGGTTAAAGACCGGGTAGGAGTGTATGTAAAAGTGGACCGTGAAAGTGTGATAGGTGGTGGCAATGCCTTATTGTTAGGCCGATCAGCGAGCGGTGGTTTCAAATGGTTCTTTACGGTCTTTTCTGCAAGACGAAAAGGAATTCCAAAGGTGTTGATTGAATTTAGGACTCCAAATTTTTCCAAAGAACAAAGGTAGGACGTCTGATCCATTAATACAAGAAAAAGGAAAATAACCTAACCATAACCTAAAATTAACATATAATATTGTGTCTTGTATGTATATACACTCATTCGACATACCATAATTTCTCAGACTCACTCCTTAAGTAGCTAGATTTTTGAGTTTATGCTGGTCTGGTAATGTATAGCGATCTTCCCTTTATATTTATATGTTAAGCCAGGAGAGGATGCATAACGAGTGGCAAGGCACAACGTTTACAAGGTTGTATAGTCTCTCATTTTTGGGTTCGTTCAAAATTCAATTTTGAATTTATATGTATGTGTTTGATTTTTTAGATGTAGGGGTGGTTTTTGAATAGAGAAAGTTTTAAGCATTCGAAAGCCCAAGAAAGGGCCAACACTGCCTTCTAATTTATTGTTTCCAGGTTTGAGTTTTTTCGAAGGTGGTGATTTTTTTACGTAAGAGTGGGTTTTGAACATTTTTTGTGGTGCATTGGAGGGCTTGAAATACGTCTTAAATTCTAATCCGCTTTTTTGTATTCAGATTTAATTTTTGCCAAGGGAATGGTTTTTTTGAACATAGCGGGTGGGTTTTGGAGTTTTTACATGCATTTGAAAACCCAAAAAAGCCCAAAATTCTGACGTGTTAATTTTCGATTTTTTCAAATTTTAATATAGTGGAGGTGCTGGCTTGATCCGAACCAGTATCTCTGATCGAAGTTTGAACTTTCGAAAAAAGTAGTGGAGCCCAAAAATTGGCAATATAGTCCAAAAAAGTTACAAAAATAGCCCAAAATTCTGATGCAAAGAAATTTGGGAATTTCGATTGTGGAGGTGCTAGCTTGATGGACCTGTTTATATCGGCCAAACTGAAAGTCCGTTAGGATCTGGAACAGGAATGCCTCTATATATTGGTAGTAATATGAATGCGCACAATTTGAGAACCGACGTACAAAATCTTTCAGAAGAAAAGAATCTTAAATCGTGTGCTGGTTTCGTTCGCCATGTTGTGGAGTGACCCAGAGGCCAGGCCCCCCATGTTGACACTTAGTTTTACTACCAAAGCCCTTTAAGAATGAAATGGGTTTCCTTCCATTTCCTTAAATTCGTTAAACTGCAGTAACTCTGAGAATGTCTTTCAGTTTTCTTCGTGATTTTGAATAGAGCGGATGTCTCTAATTTTACGTCGAAGAGCTAATTTCCTATATTATTCAGAAACTTGTTTTTGTAGTTTAACCTTGTTTTTCTTTAATAATTTTTGGAATGATTAATTTTCTTTCAAACTAAAAAAGTGTGTGTTTCTGTTGAACTCGCTTGATAAGTTTGTGAATATTGTGATTGTGGGATTACGGAGTGTTTTACTTCACCCGCACGCACCTTACCTTCTGCAAAGAAACGGGAGAGCACAGAGCGGAGAGAGAAGCAGAGAGGGGGGAGATGCACTACATAAATTGCTAAGTTCTTGCATGATTTCTATTATATAAATCTTATTGGTTTAGAAAAACCTTTTTTTAATTTAATATCTCGCACTGAGGATGGCCCGTATCCGTGGCCGAAACGTTTGCTAATGTAGTTTTAATTTTTATACAATGCACGACTTTTAATTACATAGATGCTTACGACTCGAATGCCAATACAAAAACTCTTTTAAATAACATTGAATAATTGGGTCAATTAACACGATATTTTTCAAAAGAGCAGTAAAGATTTCACTGAACGAATTACTTAAAAACTCCTCCTAAATAGCCAGTTGGCCACCGAAAACGAATCGTGAAATCGGGGGAGGGGGGCTCGGGTTAGTGTTCCTGCATTTTCGGTTCTACACGCGGTTGGCCCTCGCAACATATTTCTTCCAGATGAGAGAGTGGTGGCGGCCGAAAAATCCCACGTTCTGGAGACACTGTGATTATGATTATGATGACCTAGATCATCCGCAATTTTGCTACGATTAAATAATTTGCGCATTTTCATGTCGTATGTTTTATAAGGTTTTTTCACTCATAGCTTAAATCAGGCTTTGGTCACTCAATGCTTTAGGAGAGCACGCCCATATTCGACGGTGGCGCCATAAAACGAGCCCGCAGGTTTTGAGGATGAAATAATAGATGCTTGAGGTTAATCTAGATGATTTGTAGATAACCTAATTAAAAAGCTTAATAAATTGAAAAGAAAACCAATAGAAAAACAAAGAGAAATACATAAATAATTTCTGGAATAATTAATTATGTATTTCTCTTTGTTTTTCCATCGATTTTTCCATAAAAACGCGTTTTAAATCATGTACTTTAGATTTTTCAAGTGTTTTCAAATTGTGCAGCCTCGTTTTCATCTTCAAAGGCGATGAACTCCACATTCCGGAAGTCGATTTCGTCATCCACTTAATCAAATCCAACTTCAGGGATGTGGATTTCAACTTCTTGGATTTCCGAATTCTCTATTTCACTTGATTTACCCATTTTTAACAGCACAAACGAACAAAATATTCCACAAGTTAGGCGTCATTTGACGTTGGGCGAGCGTTTGGTAAACAACGAAGGAGTAAAAGATATAGATGAAATGTCGACCCCTCAGCGACGTGTATCGGGGAAAGACCTCCAGAGCCATCTAATGAGCCCGCAAAAAAGGACCAGAATATATGCGACACGGTTGACTATACTAGTGGTCACAGCCTGGTTTAAATGATATAAATGATTCAAAGCAATATCATATAAGTAAAAAATGTGTTTGCTTATGAATGCAGAAATGAAAAAGTTTTTAATAAATTTTATCCTATTTTATGGGAAAATACTCGAGGTGAAGCCTCCTATAAAAACACGGGAAAAATGTTTAACTTTACTATAAATCTCCTATCAGGTTG
This sequence comes from Druon quercuslanigerum, assembly GCA_010014905.2. NCBI lineage: Eukaryota > Metazoa > Arthropoda > Insecta > Hymenoptera > Cynipidae > Druon > Druon quercuslanigerum. The sequence goes on from JAAAKG020125719.1 coordinate 8,041, forward strand.
AGTTTTGGACATATATGAAACAATACCATTATATTTTATTTCGAGATGCCAATATAAATAACTATATTTATGGTGCAGGTTTCAAGATCAATTATTGAAGTCTCCTAAAAGTAAAGGAAATAATCTAGTAGTAAAATATTTGAGCACCTTTAATACATATGGAAACTGTTCCTAAAATGCTTAACATTATATGAATTGTTTCCATTAGTATGAGCACAATTTCATTTATTAGTAAGAGTCACTGAAATGAAAACTATGTTAGATTAGAAAAAAATGTTAACATTTTCAGGGAAAAAAATCAAATACGAGATTTGGTATCCTCTCGAGTAAATTTACACCGCATGCAAGCAAGATAAAAATTGATGATAGTTGATGTTTGTTTAGTGAGTGAAATTTTATTGGATTTGGAACTGCTGAACAAACTCTGCGAGTTGTTTTACTGATCGTTGATTCACGAATCAAACGAAAGCAACGAATTCCTATGTGGACAAGCCAGAACATTTACTTTCCAAGTTTTATTATTTTTAAAAATTTTATTTCACAGAGTGAGTTCTCCGAAATTGTCGATTCGAATATTTAAACAAATTCAGTTGCAGTTAGGGTAACCGAGAACATTAATTTTTTAGTTTAACTAGGGAGTTTTAAGCTTCCATAAAATATTGGGAAGGTTTTTGTGAGCATCGAACATTTATCTTTCTAACATAAGTATATAATTATAATAAAAACATAATATAGAAATATTTGTTTCTTATATTTCTATATTAAAATAAACTTCTATTGGATACATAAAACTGTACAAAAATGCAACTAATTATAAGGAACAAATTTTTAAATCTAGGCGGTAGCGATTTTTTAAAATATTTTAGCGGATATTTTCCTTCACTGATTAGGAACCAATATCAACTAATGGATTATATAAAAAAATTAAACTCTACATTTGAAAACTCTGCATTGATTCTTCTATACAATAGGACTTTTCACAATCATATTTATTTCCCAAATTAAATAATTGAAATTGAAGCTTAACACAGCTAAATTATACATTGGAAAAATTAAAAAAATATATATATTTTGGATTTCGTGAATGAAGATAAAATCTACGCAATAAATTCGGCGAAAAAATTTTTTACAGAAGATAATTCAGTAAAGAATTTTTATTTAATCAGAACAAATCGGATTCACTCTGAAAATTTGTAAGAAGTTATAAACCAACTTTTGCGCGTATAAATAAACTGTACCCAATAATATTCTACAGTAGAATATTCTGTATAAAAACTTCAGAAACTAATTTCAGAACATATCAAATGTAAGTTCTTCTTTGACATCCAACATTCGAGTGCAATTATAAAATTCCAAAAATTAAATAAAGAAATAAATAAAGTTGTACAAATTTAATAAATATGTACAACTTCTCATTGTTCAAAAAATCAAAAAAAATCGTTTTCTCACCTGGGTTAGATTATTGTGTGTAGAGTTTTGATGTGAAGATTCAAATGATTTAAGATTTAATTATATATAATTCTATTAATAATAAAGCTATTATAAGGTTTCGGGGGAGAAGGACACACGTGATGAGAGGGACGCGTCTCTCCCAATACGTCCGGGCGTATTGAGGGGTGAATATGCACGCGGCACATTGCCAGCAATATATATCACAGAATATAATCATCGGTCCACATTCATACGTAGCTTATTCGACTTCCTACTCTATGAATGGATTCACTACTATATTCTGAGTTATGTGATTAGGCCCCATGCTGTAGTATTATACCAACGTCACGTTCACTGGCACGATAAATTGCTGCGGATTTTTCATTTTCAGTTCCTATTATAATTTATCATTCACCAAAGTTTCTATATCGAGATGTTTAAAATAATTTAGTATGTTATCAATATCGCAATTTTCTAAAATGTTATAAAATTCTTTAACAGTTGACAGTATCGCTGAATAATTTTCCTAATATCAGCTACACTAAAAGTAAGAAAAAGATTTTTAAACATTTAATAAGTTTCTGAATTGTGTAAATTGTTATTTAATTTGTTGTGGGGGCTACAAACTCAGAAATGATCAAATTCAAGCATTATTAGTAATTATTAATATACAATGGCCGTTGGCCATCTTCATTATTCGAGAAGTGTTCTCGTTTACCACAAACTCGAGATAAAAACAAAGTTGTGCGACTGAACATTTCTATAAGAATAAAATAGGACAGTATATTCGAATATTTGTAAGAACGGAAAAATGGAACTAAGCGGCGTACGTAGAGAGAACCGGCTCACCAGTAGGTTTATTTTTTATAATTAATTATCTCTTTCTTTGAATAGCAAATCTTAAGATTATCATTGTTTTTATTTTTCACAAATATTAAACCTTATTTTGAATCCTGTTTGGTGCAGTTTCGTTTGTTTGATAGAATAAAAAGTACATTTATATAATATATTTAGTTTTGGAAATATGGTAAAGTTTTGTATTAAACAACTTCTGAAAAACTGTAGATAGATAGATTTAAAATACCTTTTTGATCGTTCAAAAAGTAGAAAACATTAGTAACTCTATTTGCTTAAAAATAATTAAAAAACTTATATATAATTATTTTTTCGATCAGGTTTTTCTTTCAAACACTTTTTTTTACTTTTTATATGAGTGAACGATTAACGTCGCTCACACTACAAGGGATACTTAAATATGTGCCTATGAATTGAATATGCGTTTGCTCTTTGTGGTGCGAAAGAGATTGAGGTATAGATTATACATTGGAAGCGTCAATACCCTCAATGTAAATTCATTTTTGAACTTTTTTGTAAAAAATCGAACTGTGTAGCCCCTTTATGCGGTATCAAAATTTAAGAGATTGTTGTATTATATTACAAAGTGTTTTCCTTTTCAAGCAATCTATAATATTCTACAAAATCAATTTGTCAAGGAAAAGATACTTCCTATTACTCGTCAAAATAGCTGTACTGCCATTGATCCTTAGCCTCAAACGATTCGATATTAACGAGATGGAAATGTGATTTGATCAATTCCAAGTGGCATCGAGGCGGAATAAATCTTGTAATATGGTTGATCTGCAAGTGCTATTTGTTGCTTCTATCAAACGTAACGACCACTATCAAATAAAGAATCCGTTCTTTTAGAATACGGAGGCAAGTGCGTCTTTAGTTTTGATTGTGACTGGTGACCTAAGTAGTAGCAGGGAATTTTTTAGAAATTATTAACGTCGGTATTGTTTAGGCCGGGTGACAATGCCAATTTTTGGTCGTTGGCCTGTAAACAGCTACTATTTCGTCGGAATTTATTTTTTCATTCTGAACAAAGTTTATTTAGCTTCTCAGAAATCAAGAGAGAATTTTTCAGAAGTTACTGAAGGTTAAAGTTGCATAACAATTTCAAATTTTCGCAGTAAGCTCATTGAAAAAAACTCAATTCGAGATTCATAAACCAAAGTTCTCTATTATTTTTACTCCATATTTCAATCAAATGTATCAGTGGCTCAGGCGGATAGGCGCTCGGACTTCTCGTTAGAGGTCTCGGGTTCGATTCCTGAGCCGCTACCTCTGCCACTTTTCTACGTACTTTTACTGAGGTTCTGATAGTTCGTATCCGACCTTATGCTGTAGGGCCTGCGCCATGGACTTGACCGAAACTCACTCCGCAAATGAAGGGTTATAGAGGACATTTAAAAAATATGTTCGTGACTAATGATACACTGAGAAAGAAATTTGTTCCATTCAAATAAATCGATTTTTAGATATCCATTTCCTTAAGTAAAAAAAAAAACAATTATTAGAGTGAAATCTTGTATGTTTCATTCAAGGTAACATTTATTTATTTTCTTGACTTCAAAGCATTCATTTCTTTAAAGCAAACGTATATCCCATTGGTTCTGTGGGCGATAAATGGTTTACTTCAATCTAAAATTTTTTTTAGTATTAACAATTTTTTTCTCAGTCTATATACCGGGAGAGTCCCTTGCAAAATATTTAAAAATAGTACTCTAACAAAATTGCCTTCGACATGCTAGGCTGCAACCATCTTAACCTTAAGAGAAAAATAAACTTTCCTCGTTTCCTTTTACTTCACAAACTGATAGTAACACAGAAAAACTGAGGTTTCCAGTAGAACCCATTTTTGGTTCCAAAGTAGCTACAGCAAAAATGAACCCCACTTGCTGAAAAGGAACCCAAAACGATAAATGAGCTACAGATGATACCACACTGGGGGTTCGAAAGGATCTCAATTCTAATTGAGCCTAACACAATATTTACCTTAAGCACAAATGTAATCGAACTCTGATGCTCATACCTTAATGAAGATAATGAAAGTATGAATTATTACCGCAATTAAAGATATATAATGAATTGATAAATAGCATTTGCAGGTTATGTAACAAACTTGTAGATATAAAGGCTTATTCATATGCAAGAAATTTTTCGTCGTAAGTAATCGGTAGTGTTCCCAATTTTAGGGTCTTTTGAAACTGCGCTTGCGTCGAGCCGACAACGCGTTTAGTCACTGTTAGCGCGCAGATTTTGCATTATGTAAATGTTCAGATTTAATATTTATAATACATAACGCTTGAGAAATGCCCAAATAGAATTTTCCTAATCCTGAAGTAAGATTTTGGAGTGACAGATACAAAAAATTCGATTTTAATGAAAAAGAGAATGCTGAGTTCGAAGAAATAAATCATTAATTGTTGCTTGTCGCAATGGCTAATCTCGTCTCTGCCGAGTTTTCAAATTAAATTTTTGTTTATTTCCGACAATGCGACTTAAAATAAAATCACTAAAATTACCAAAAATGAATTGAGAATGAGTAATTATAGCACTCATAATGATTCAATAATCACACCAGTAATTATCTTATTTATTATTGAAGAATAATAAAATATAATTCTAGAGCACATCCAAACTTCTAATAGACCCTTAGAATAATTTAATCGTATTTCATAAGTCCTCTTAATGAAGAAAGTTGAAATCTTTCCAGATTTTATTGAATAGAACGGAGAAAAAGCACATATTTCTGAAAAATTCTTATTTAAAGTATTCATTTCATTTAAAAAGGAATAAATGGGGTTCAGGTAAAAATATAATTTTATTTATAACATAGGACCCTTGAAAGGTGTCGTTGTCTCCAGTTACCTATTAAATAAAAAAGAATTTTTAATCAAATACATGCATTTCAAATTTAAAAAGCTAAATTGTCAAAGAAAATTTAAAGAGATAAAATTTTAAGTTAAAAAAATTAAATTTTAGTTGAAAAATTAATTCTGTAATTTAGGATAAAGATATTACTTTGGAGGTATTTTCCAATAATTATTTATCATAAATATTAAATTTTAATATTCACATCATTCAAAATCAGCGCGCTAGCAATGGCCAATGGGGCTGTCAGCACGACGCAAGCGCAGTTCAAAAAGTTCGCAAGATTGAGAACACTGGTCATCGGTCGGTAACTGTTTTTTTATGCTTGCATTTAAAAATAGGTAATTATCAATAATATTTACTTATTAAAAAATGAATTTTACATTAGCCCTTTTGAACTTCTTTCTTTGCTTAAAAAATACCCTAGGTATGTTACTTTTTAAAAGTACAAATATATTATTAGAAATGAAGGAGGGTTGTTGCAAAAACCAGATTTCATTTGTTTTCTAACTTTAACATAAAGTGTAAAAATAGATAACCAATTTGTAAATGCAATCAAATATTTCTATTTTATTCTGTATTTTAATTTTAAAAAACATGATAACTGCAAAAGCCAATATATTTATTCCACAGGAATAATGTTACTTTTTTATGCTTTCTGAGTACAGTCCACCTTTTTAATAGTTCCGTTAATCCTAATCCGAGCTCGGGTTCTACCCCCACACCCTTGCTTTCCCCCAATCGCCCCAAATTCGGATCCGACTTGCTCAATAATGCCGCTCGATGATTATTCGAATTTACACTTTTACTCCTGAATGAGATAGAGCTATACTATTGAGGAAACCCTTACCGAAAAAGGTTATTACCCTACACGCTCGATCGCGGTATTGTTGAGAGGGTGGACTGTAGCTATTGATACAGTAATAGGTGGAGTCCACGTCAAGCGGATCAAGAATTTTCGTCTTGGAAAGGGATTTGGCTGTAACTCAGCGTACACCGATTTAATTTTTCAACGTCTGAAATTTTTTAGCAATGGAATCTAAATTCAAGAAAAAAAATGATCGTAGTGAAAATTTTTTTCGTCACATTTTTTTGAAAACTCAAAAAACTAAATTCGCGTTTTTGAAAATACGTGTTTTAATTTTTTTATTTTTTTGTCAAAAGAAGCCATACATGTACTTTACAAGTCCTGCAAGTTTTATCTTGGGACCGCCAGTGGTTTATGAGAAAAAAAAATCATCTTACGGTCCTACACGACAAAGCGACGCGACGCGGCTAGTACGTGGTGTAGCGCATTATTTAACTGTTAAGACAACCTAAATAATGCATTCAATGTAAGACATCAAATTATAAAATAAGAAGTAAAGGTAAATTACTTTTTAGCGATAATTTTCATTGCTAAAGTATTATTTGAAATAATTGAATAAGTAAGAGCGACATACCATATAAGCGATTTATCTGAGTATGTCAAAATTCTTTGCTTACCGAATAAAATAATGCATTATTTGGTACGACGAACCTTGCAAAAAGTTTCGTTTTTACTTCCGTCTTAGAAATGGGAATTACAGCATGTATTTGTTGTGTACCCTCAATTGTAATATAATTGTTAAATCTTTCGCTAAAAAGAGCTTCTTCTGCTTTGTAATCATTGATATTGTAGAATTCGACATGAATGTCTTTGAAGTGTGTTTTAGCCCA
>JAAAKG020125730.1:0-37964 GCA_010014905.2 Druon quercuslanigerum
CAAATATTAATAAATATTCCGCTAGACTAATTGTATTAATACTTGTAACAATATTAAATAATAAATTAATAATAATAAATAATAAATTGTATTAATATTTAAGGGAAAAAAATTAATTTTAGAAAAAAAATTATTTAAACAAATTCCATTCCGTTTATAGAAGATTCTTGATTTAAAATATTAATAGTTTAAGATTTTGTTGAAAATTTAAAAACTTTGTTAAAACGTCATCCGTTTAATCGAAAATTTAAATATTTTGTTGAAAATTCAACTATTTCATTGAAAACTTAATTGTTTAAAATTCATATTTTGGTGTAAGGTCAACTGTAATCTTTTTTCGTTTAAAAATCAAATTTTTATGTGAAAATTTATCTTTAGATTTACAAATTCGTCTGTTGTATTAAAGATTTCAACTTTCGCCGATAAAAATAAAATAATATAAATAAATAAAAAAAAATTTTAAAACTCAATTTTTTTAAATTGGACTTTTAGGTTTAAGAGTTCGTCTGTTTTATCAGAGATTTCAACTTTCTGGGGCAGAAATGCTATTTTTTTGTTGATAATTCAACAATTTTGTTAAAAAAACAATAATGAATTGTTTAACTAAGCATGTTTGTTATCTTGCATTAATTATTACTTCACTATGTAAAAAGTGGAAACAAATTTCAAGAGTTTGGAAAAAACCGCACATTTTTATCAATTATTTAAGAGAAGATAGTTATAAACAAAAATAAATTGTTTAAATAATTATTTTTTCTACATTGAACTAATCATGAACTCACTTAAAGTAAAAATTAGAATAATATTTGATAATTTCATAAATAACCGAAAATTTCTAGCATTATTAAAATCGATTATTATTAAAAATAACAAATAATTGCCTAAACAATTTATTTTGTTATCTTTAATTAATTATTTATCTAACTCTAATTCAAAATTGGACAAAAAGTGGAAACTTTTTGAAAAAACTGTAATTTTCTTGCATTCTTCTAAGAGCATATTATTAACAATAATAATAAATTGTTTAAGTATGATATTTATTTTTAGGTTATGCTAGCATCTTACACTAAAAATTCCTATAATAATTGGTATTTTTAATTTTAAAAATTCAGTTTTTAAAGAAGGTTCTTAATTTTGAATAATTTTAGGTTATGTTGTTACTTTAAACAAAAAATTGATGTTTTAAAAATAAAAATAATTACAATTTGAACGGGATTTTTAATATTTTACTAATTTTGTATTATATTTTAATATTTTTGGTTGGAAATTAGAATTTCTAATTTTAATAAAATTAAATCTTAAGAAACATTTACAATTGCTGATCAATTTTAGGTTATGTTGACATGTTTCACCACAAATCAGTCATTATAATTTGAACAAGATTTAGAATATTTTCCTAATTTTGGATTATGTTTAATTAAATAAAATTGCATTTTAAAGAATATTCACAACTGTTTAACAATTTAAGGTAAGGTTGGTATTTTACATCTGAAATTAGCATTTTTTATTAAAAAAATTATATTATTTCTAAGAAGCTTAAATTTGTTGTACAATTTTAGGTTTACCTAACGGGTTTCAAAGCAGATAAGGATACCTGTTTTAAAATTTTAGAGAATATTTAAAATTTATCAAACAGTTTTAGGTTATGTTATGTTAGTGGTTACTGTCAAAAATTGTTTTATATTCAAGAAAAAATTATTTGAATCTTTAAATAATTTCGGATAATGTCAGTTTGTTTCGACAGAAAATTGTATTTTAATTAAAACAAAACAAAAACATTTAAAACCTAAAATTGGTATTTTGAAACAAATATAATTATATTTCGAACAAGAATTTATATATTTTTTAACCTTAGAAGATTATCATTTGCAGAATTTATAAAGATTATAAAAGGAAACTATATTTATAAACGTTTTATAAGTAAAAAAATTGTTCAGGCAGCGAGAATCGAACACGGAATCTTCCTGTCATGAAGTCAAAAGCGTTGCTGCCTGAGCCTACCTCAGATATGTATTTTTTGTTGTTAAACTTTATACATAAAATTAGCAATCTTGCCCTGTTAGAAAAATTAAATCTAAAGTAAAAAAATAGGATATGAAAAATGCAGTATAATAAAGTTCTAAGCGGTTAAAAGAAGAGGACATGCTGCATACAAATGGGTTGAACGTGTCGTGAGTTCAGTAGAATTTGGATCATGTCATGCGTGAATTGACTGCAAATATACCTTCCTAGATCATTAATAAATCATTAGTGAGAACTACATAATAAGACAACGATTTAGCTCGTCAGACTCGTCTCTGCGATTTGTAATGAGCTCGTAATTTATGTCAAATTATAGCAATCGTGTCGCGCTGTTATTTAACGAGGAAATTGTTTCCTGGGTCAAAAGTTACCCCATTTGAGTCTTTTAAATAACCTCACTTATTAATATTTTACTTCTTCTTACTTTGATTACTTTTTAAAAAAAAAACTGAATTACCCTGCTGGAAGCAAAAGATTGAAAAAGATAGAAATTGGTGGATATCAAGATTCAATTCAGATTTTGAGTGACAAAGAGATACAAAGAGATACAAAGAGATGGTCGTTGATAGATGTAGTATAGTTTGTGATATAGAATAGGAGATTAAAAAAGATAATCGTGAACTTAGATGGACAAAGAGATAGAAAAAGATTGGCGCGGATAGAAAAAAGGAAAGGATGAGATAGAAAGGAAGGTATTAGAAAAGATAAGATTAGTTTTTATTGACAAAGAGACAGAAAAAGATAGACGGGAATTTAGATTGAGAAAGAGATGGAAAAAGATTGTTGTGGATAAACAAAGATACTATAGAGAAGAGGCTAATGAAAAATATGTAGGAGATTAGAAAAGATAGAAGGGAATTTATATTGACATAGAGGTAGAAAAAGATTGGCGCCGACAGATATACGATGGGATGAGGAAGATAATAGTGAATTTAGATTGACAAAGAGATAGGAAAATATTTACGAGGATAGAATATATACGGACGTTTTTATTGACAGAGAAATAGACAAATATTGACGTAGGTAGATAAAGGATAGGATGAGATAGAGAAGAGGGCATTAGAAAATATAATCTCGAATTTAGGTGGACAAAGAGATAGAAAAAGATTGGCACGGATAGAAAAAAGGAGAGAATGAGATAGAAAAAGATTTTTGTGGATAAACAAAGGATAGGATGAGATAGGAGAAAAGGGCAATGAAAAAGTCAGATGTGCGATTGGATTGACAATGAAATAGAAACAAATAAACTTAGATAGATATAGGATACAATAAAATAGAGTACTTGAGATTAAAGAGATAATGGAGAATTTATATTTACACAGAGACGGACAAAAAATGACAGGGAGAAATACAGGATGGGATGAGATGGAGATAGGGAAATTAATAGGATAATCGTGAATTTAGATTGACATAGAGATAGTAAAATATTTACGTAAATAGAAAAATATTGGATTAGATAGAAAATAGGGGATAGGAAAAGATAGACGGCAATTTTTATTGACAGAGAAATAGAAAAATATTGAGATAGATAGATAAAGGATAGGATAAGGTAGAGAAGAGGTAATTGAAAAAGATAATCTCGAATTTAATTGACAAAGAGATAGAAAAAGATTGGCGGGGATAGAAAAAAGGAGAGGGTAAGATAGAGAAGAAAGTATTAGCAAAGATAAATTTGTTTATATTGACAAAGAGTTAGAAAAAGATAGACCGAAATTTAGATTGAGGATGAGATATAAAAAGATTATCCTGGATAAACAAAGGGTAGGATACTATAGGGAAGAAAATATTTAAAAATATGTAGGAGATTAAAAAAGATAGACGCAAATTTATATTGACATAGAGGTAGAAAAAGATTGACGCCAACAGGTATATGGTGGGATGAGATAGGGAAAAGGGAATGAAGAAGATAACAGTGCATTTACATTGTAAAAGAGATAGGAAAATATTGGATTAGGTAGAAAATAGGAGATAGGAATATAAAGATGGACATTTTTATTGACAGAGAAATAGACAAAAATTGACGTAGGTAGATAAAGGATAGGATGAGGTAGAAAAGAGGGCATTAGAAAAGATAATTTCGCATTTAGATGGACAAAGAGATAGAAAAAGATTGGCGTGGATAGAAAAAAGGAGAGGATGAGATAGAGAAAAAGGTATTAGAAAAGACAAAATTAGTTTATATTGACAAAGAGGTAGAAAAAGATTGGCGCCGACAGATATACGATGGGATGAGATGGAGAAAAGGGAATGAAGAAGATAATAGTGAATTTAGATTGACAAAGAGATAGGAAAATATGTACATGGATAGAAAAATATTGGATTAGATAGAAGATAGGGGATAGGAAAATTTAGACGGACATTTTTATTGACAGAGAAATAGACAAATATTGACGTAGGTAGATAAAGGATAGGATGAGATAGAGAAGAGTGTATTAGAAAAGATAATCTCGAATTTAGATGGGCAAAGAGATAGAAAAAGATTGATGCGGATAAAAAAAATGATAGGGTGAAATAGAGAAGAAGGTATTAGAAAAGATAAAATTAATTTATATTGACAAAGAGATAGAAAAAGATTAGCGTGGATAGAAAAAGGAGAGGGTGACAAAAATAAGAGGGTATTAGAAGAGAAAATCGTTAATTTGTATTGACAGAGAGATATAAAAAAATTGAAGGGAATTTACATGGAGAAAGAGATAGAAAAAGATTGTCGTGGATAAACAAAGGATAGGACACTAAATAGAAGAGGATAAAGAAAGATATTTAGGAGATTAGAAAAGATAGAAAATAATTTATATTGACATAGAGGTAGACAAAGATTGACGCCAACAGGTATATGGTGGGATGAGATAGGGAAAAGGGAATAAAGAAGATAACAGTGAATTTACATTGTAAAAGAGATAGGAAAATATTGGATTAGGTAGAAAATAGGAGATAGGAAAATATAGACGGACATTTTTATTGACAGAGAAATAGACAAAAATTGACGTAGGTAGATAAAGGATAGGATGAGATAGAAAAGAGGGCATTAGTAAAGATAATATCGACCTTAGGTTGGACAAACTGATAGAAAAAGATTGGCGCTGATAGAAAACAAGGAGAAGAAGGTATTAGAAAAGATAAATTTAGTGTAAATTGACAAAGGGATAAAGAAAGATAGACGGGAATTTAGATTAAGAAAGAGATAGAAAAAGATTGTTGTGGATAAACAAAGATACTATAGAGAGGAGGCTAATGAAAAATATGTAGGAGATTAAAAAGATAGACAGGAATTTATATTGACAAAGATATAGAAAAAGATTGTCGCGGATAGAATAAAGGAGAGGTTGATATAGAGAAGAAGGTATTAGAAAAGATAAATAAGTTTAATTGACATAGATATAGAAAAAGATAGACGGGAATTTAGATTAAGAAAGAGATATAAAAAAATTGTCGCGGATAAACAAAGAATACGATACCATAGAGAAGAGGATAATAAAAAATATGTAGGAGGTTAGAAAAGATAGAAAATAATTTATATTGACATAGAGGTAGAAAAAGATTGACGCCGACAGATATATGATGGGATGAGATAGGGAAAAGGGAATGAAGAAGACAATAGTGAATGTACATTGTCAAAGTGATAGGAAAATATTGGATTAGATAGAAGATAGGGGATGGGAAACTACAGACGGACATTTTTATTGACAGAGAAATAGACAAATATTGACGTAGGTACATGACGGATAGGGTGAGATAGAGAAGAGGGCATTAGGAAAGATAATCTCGAATTTATATGGACAAAGAGATAGAAAAAGATTGGCGAGGATAGAAAAACGGAGAGCGTGAGATAGAGAAGAAGGTATTAGAAAAGATAAGATTAGTTTATATTGACAGAGAGATAGAAAAAATAGACGGGAATTTGGATTGAGAAAGAGATGGAAAAAGATTGTTGTGGATAAACAAAGGATAGGATACTATAGAGAAGGGAATATTGAAAGATATTTAGGAGATTGCAAAAGATAGAAGGGAATTTATATGGACATCGAGGGAGAAAAAGATTGACGCCGACAGATATATGATGGGATGAGATAGAGACTAGGGAATGAAGAAGATAATAGTGACTTTAGACTGACAAAGAGATAGGAAAATATTTACGTAGCTAGAAAAATATTGGATCAGATAGAAAATAGGGGATAGAAGAAGATAGACGGATATTTTTATTGACAGAGAAATAGAAAAATATTAACGTAGGTAGATAAAGGATAGGATGAGGTAGAGAAGAGTGTATTAGAAAAGATAATCTCGAATTTAGACGAAAAAGAGATAGATAAAGATTAGCGTGGATAGATAAAAAGGAGAGGGTGTGATAAAGAAGAAGGTATTAGAAGAGATAAAATTAATTTATATTGACAAATAGATAGAAAAAGATAGACCGGAATTTAGAATGAGGATGAGATAGAAAAAGATTGTTGTGGATAAACAAAGAATAGGATGAGATAGGAGAAAAGGACATTGAAAAAGACAGATGTGCGGTTAGATTGACAATGAAATAGAAGAGGATAAACGTTGATAGATTTAGGATACAATAAAAGAGAGCAGTTGAGATTAAACAGATAAAAGGGAATTTATATTGAGATAGAGACGGACAAAAATTTAATGGAAGAGATACAGAATGGGATGAGATGGAGATAACGAAATTAGATGGATAATCGTGAATTTAGATTGACAAAGAGATTGACAAAGAGATTGAAAATTTTTTGACGAAGATAGGTAAGAATTGGATTAGATAGAAAAAAGGGGATAGATCTACGTAGGTAGATAAAGGATATGATGTGGTAGAGAAGAGGTAATTGAAAAAGGTATTCTCAAATTTAGAGTCACAAAGAGATAGAAAAAGATCAGCTGGGATAGACAAGGGAGAGAGTGAGATAGAGAAGAGGTTATTAGAAGAGATAAACTTAATTTATATTGACAAAGGGATAGAAAAAGATAGACAGGAATATAAATTCAGAAAGAGTAAAAAAAATTGTCAGAGATAAACTAACGTTAGGGTAAGATAGAGAAGAGGGTATTGGGAAATATAGAAGGGCATTTAGATTTGAAGGGCATTTGATAAATGTGGGATTCGTTAGGATAGGGAAAATGTGATTTGAAAAAAAATAGACTGGAATTTAGATTGACAGAGATATAGAAAAAAGATTGAGGTGGATAGGTAAAGGAGAGGATGGGGTAAAGAAGAGGGCATTGCAAAAGATAATCGTGAATTTTGTTTGACAAAGAGATAGAAAAAGATTGTTGCGGATAGAAAAAGGAGACGGCGAGATATAGAAGAGGTTTTTAGAAGAGATATAATTAATTTGTCTTGATAAAGAGATAGAAAAAGATAGACGGAAAAGTAGATTGAGGTGCGACAAGATGGGGAATAGGTAAAGGAGGTGGCAAAATAGAGAAGGAGATATTAAAATAGATAAATTTTAATTTAAATTGACAAAGAAATTTAAAAAGACAGAGATGAATTGAGATTGACAAAGAGATAGTAAAATATAGACTTTAATAGACGAAGAATATTAGATAGAGAATGGATTGAAAAAGACAGACCGGACTTTAGATGGACAGAGAGAAAGAAAAATATTGATGTGGATAGATAAAGGATAGAATGAGATAGTGAAGAAGACATTGAAAAAGATTGACAGGTATTGCGATTGAGAGAGATACAAAATTATTGACATGGATAGGAAAAGGATAGGATGAGATAGAGATGAAGGGATTGAAAAAAATATATATATATATATATATAGACGCTCATAGATATATGATGCGATGGAGGTAGGTAAGAGGATATTGAAAAAAATAGATGTGAATGGAGATGGAGAAAAAGATAGAAAAAGATTAACGTAAGTATAGATTGAAGAATATATAAAAAATAGGCGTTCATATATGTAAAGAAAAGTAGGGATTGAAAAGAAGAGATGGAAATTGAGATTAACAGAGATAGAAAAAAATATTCATAAATAGAGAATGGATAGTATGAGGTAGATAAGATAAGATTTAAAAAGAGAAAGATATATTGAGATAGAGAAGAGGGTATTGAAAAAGGTAGACGGAAATTGAGATTGACAGAGATAGAAACAGATTGACATAAATAAAAGAAGGATAGGGTGAGGTAGAGAAAAGTGGATTGGAAAAAATAAACGTGAATTTAGATTGAAAAATAGATTTTAAAAAAGATAGACCTTGATAGATGAACGATACGATGATATAGAAAAGAAAGATAGAAAATTATTAACATTAATACATAAAGGATTATATAGAAAAGAGGGGATTGAAAAAGATAGACGGTAATTAAGATTAACAGAGATAGAAAAATATTGATAAGAATAGGTTGACAAAGAAATAGAAGAAAGATACATAATCTCTATCCCTTTCTATCCTAAAGATTGAAAATTATTCAAAAATGTAGGATCTCTATCTTTTTACTGCCAGGAAGGTACATTGCATAATTTTATTCTTTATTTTTTTAATCTTCCTTTTTAAATAAACTATAAAACAAACTTGTGCATTACGGGCAGGATTTCCTTTTTGCAAGATTGTTAAATTAAAACATAAAATAATTTTTATTAATAATTATAATAATAATAAAAAGTAATAAAATAATTTTTTTTTGAATTTCATATCACTAAAATATGTGCATTAAATTATTCCACATCATTCAACACCTGGATACGGAATGGGGTGATTTCGACCGATTTAGGTGCATGATACAGTGATGCATAAAAAAGGTAACCCGGTTACCGTCACGAGCAAACAATAATGACTGGACTATTTAGGCAGCATTGCTGATCAGTCACGTGGAAGGGAATGTCGGGTCGATATGGCAATGAATAGAAATGCATTTTCTGCATTATTTCTCACAAATTACATGAATCCTGAAAATAGGATTTTCGTTTATTTATCTTTGATATTTTAACAAACATATCATATACACAATATCAGATACACATCAAGATAATATCAATGGTATATTTCGCTTAACATTTTGTTTGTTTCAAGCTTAAAATATTCTCGTCCACATATCCGTGATCTAAAAATATCTTATTTTAATGCCTTTTTTCTTTTTCAGATTATTTCGGTCAAAGATGAAGAGACAAACACGATGTATACTATTCGTATTTATAGTCTGTGCAAACCTGAAAGCAACTTTAAGTTTACCGGTTCCTGAAGATGAGTTGGACACATCGACGAGATTACTTGGTTCCAGGTCAGTGACTACATCTTTTTATAGGCGGATCTTTAATTTTTTTCGCATATTTTAGCAAATAAATCGGGCTTATAGTGTTTATTCAGGTTAACGGCGATTATTCTACATAGATATAAATAATTTATTCTTGATTTCGAAACCGCAAGAAAGTTCTCTGAAAATAAATAAACTTCAACATAAATAAAAGAGAGTTTAAAAATCTGAATCTGGTCTGTGTAACGTGATGTTGAAACAAGAATGTGCACAATGTTGACAGTAGCATGCAAGGGGCGCTTTAATTATATTTTACACAAAAGATCAGAAGATATGCTCCACGCAAGGTCCTCACTGTTCGGAAAACTGAAAAAAATCTCGGTACAAAAAAAGTGCAAAACGTCTGCGACAGTTACCTAATTAAAGCTCCAAGTCTCTTTTACCTGCCTAATTAAATGATAGTATCTTTTTCTACTTAGATGTCTCATTAAGAAACGGTAATGTGATTATACTGATTACCCTTCCACTGGCTTTTGACGTAGCCCTCTTTTCTTTTTCTTTTCACTGCATCTATTTCAGAATTAATTTGCCAGCAGAAATTCTGTTTTAAAATCGTTGTACAAACATATGTAGATATTTGCAATGAAGCATGAACTACTCCTGTGAGGAAAGCGAAGAATGATTCTGTTATGATAAATTATGCAAATATGCGGTAGCCTTTCTCTTTTGCATTAATTCATTGTCACGCAAGGCCAGTAGGTAGATGGTTCCATAAATCTATTCATGAATCGGTATTATGATGCAATGATCAAAATACAGTCGATAGACTTTAAGATTATTATTTAAAAGCATAAAAGTTTAGAAAAAACTTTATTTTCAGTGTGGTGACGTCAGTTTCGGTGGTGACAGGAAATGACAAAGATGGGAAAAGTACTTTCCAGAGCAGAAAAGTTGTACCTCTACACGAACTTCCAGCATCACCAGCTGGACTTCTGAGGCCTGATAAATTTCAATTCTACACGCTAAATAAAGATGGTGATGTTGTCACCAAACAGATGACAATTCAGGAAATTCAGAGCCTCATAGCAGCAGGAGGAGGACATTTTCCAACAGAAATTCACCAAACACAAATGGCTGGAGATGTACCGACTGGAGGAATGAAGGTAGTTGAATAAATCTTAAACAGTACTTCAACCAAGTAATTAATTGTTTAGAAATTTCTCTAAGATTGTTTGAAATTTTCATATTACAGGTATCAGATGTCGTTCAGAATGTGCAAAACGTCTTGAAAGGTGAGCTGAGTAAACCAACCACAGTGATGTCTTCTGTACCCACAATTCCTGGTCACACCAACGACGAATGGAGTAGTATATTGCCATCAATATTAGCCGGAGACTTGGAAAGTCAAGCAATAAATATTCCAGAAACCGAAGTGGCGACGGATCTTAAACAAAAGCTTCCGATTCCGGAAATAGAAGCCAAACCAGGCTCAGATCCCTTGGATATTAAATTACACACAGAGATGAAACCACACTTGGAAACAAATACTTCAAAGTTGAACATATCTCTAAACACTCCAAGTAGTTCAGAATCTCTTAAAACACCTACTAAAGAAAAGCCATCTATTGGAGAAAATCACACAAAGACACCTGTCACAACTGAAAAAGTTCCCCAAGATTCTGTATCGATTGGCACACAGTACGAATCTATGAACACTTACAGCACTTCTCAACCAAGCACTGTTTCCGAAAAGCAACAAACTAAGCCAATCCGGCCGAGCATTTCTGATTCGTATTCAAAGATACCTAGCTTCTCCAGTTCAGAAAAACCAAGTTCCCATAAACCTTCTAAACCAATAGCTTCGAAACCTCCACAAGGACAGAAGCCACAGATATCTGTTAGACCAGACCAAGGAACCTATGAGGATAGACCCATTGTTTCTGTTGGTCCTGAAAAGCTGAAAAAACCAACCTCTAGGCCCTCTTTCTCGAAGCCCTCAAGCTCTAAGCCTTCCTCTCCATCATATATTCTTCTCCCAGAAAAACCATCTCAAGGTGTAAAGGTGACGTCAAAGAAACCAACTTTTGAATCTTCAAGTAAACCTTCCTACTCCTTCAGACCTGAATATCCACCACTTTCTTATTCTGAGATTCCAATGATTCCAGTTCAAGTTATTACAGCTGATCAAATTTTAACATCCACTCCCCAGTATCAGAATGACAATGCACCAGTTTTCCAAGTATTGAACACGATATCTGCTGATGCAGTAAATTCAAGTAAAATTGATTCGAAAGATGAGATTTTAAGTATTGATAAAAATTCTAGCAAATACCCTAATCCAGTTTACAAACCTGATAAAATAAAAGTACCCCAAAAGGCAAATAGTTCGAGTCAAGAGGCAAAAACGCCCCTACCTGAAATTGTTTTCTCAGACGCGAGTCTTTACACAAAAATTCCTGAATTTGTATCATCATCTAGAACTGAAACACCAGATACTGTGAGTGTTATTTCAGAAACGCATTCAACTTCTATCAAGATTCCAGGTCTCCCTGAAATACAGATACCCTCTCTATTTTCCGAAAAACCTGTCACAACTCCTAAACCTGACTCGAAACCTACTCCTTCGATGCAGACAGTAAATTATGCATCAGAAGCTTCTATGGTTTACAAACCTTCAGATAAATTATCTGGTGACAAATCTTCATCTGATAAACCTTTACCTAGTGATATGTCATCTAAAGGAACAACTGTTCCTGTAACTTCTCCAACCAAAGAAACAACTGTATTCTTTGAAACCGAAGCAACAACCGAGTTTACTAAAGAATCAGTCACTGAAATCTCAAAACTAACAACTGATACAATTTCTAGAACAAGCCAAGACTCTGAAATTTCTGAAACTAGTACTCTGAAATTCAATAAAGAATCTGAAACAACGACAGAATATGTATCCGAAGCTAGTACGATGCCTGAATCGGAGACCGAATTCCAAAAATTGCCTGAAATATCAGCTCACGAACAGATGATTTCTCCTGAGACATCAGCTATCGAAAAAATTATTGAGGCCTTGCATCACCCAACAGAAACTAAATTTGAAACTTCCACTGTAGACATGGAATCAAGTTCAACTGATTTTGGAACAGAATCTGAATTTTCGACAACCTTCGCAATTATGGGCGAGGAAACATCAACAGCTGATTATACAACCTTCGTAACAAGTAGAACAACAGAAATAAAATCTGAAACCACCGAAGAACTTACTTCATCCACAAGTGAAGTAAAAACCTCTACTTCTTCTACGTTACTAAGCCTTGAAAATGCTACAGATGGAACCCCTAATTCTTATGAACCTCTGTCTAACGATTTAGCTGATTCTTTGTCTAGCATGATCTCACAGATTTCAGAAACTATGCCTTCTTTCCTACCAGAGTCTCAAAGGCCTTCGCTAACTGAAGTCCCTTTGAAAGGAGCCGAAAACTATAAATCTACAACGATCAGCGAAGACAACTTCTCAACTTTTTCGTCTTACGAGCCAAATACGGAATCCACTAGGGTAACCCAAGGTTTCCCGAATTTCGAAACGACTATGTACAAAAATGTAGATGTTGATATTGGTGCAACTGTTGATTTGAAGGATGCTACCGAGACTCTGAAAGATGTGGAAGTAAGTTCTAGTTTGAAACCTGAGGTGGAGACTTCGACGAGTGCAACTAGCAAGAGTGATTTGGTTCATAGTATTCCATCTAATTCACCTTCATCAACTCCATCTTCAACAAACCCATCTTCAACAATTTCATTTTCAACAACTCAATCTAGAACAACTCCATCTGTAACAACTCAATCTGTAGCAACTCCATCTTCAACAACTTCATCTTCAACACCTTCATCTTCAACACCTTCATCTTCAACAACTGAATCTTCAACAACTCCATCTTCAACCACTTCATCTTCAACAACTCCATCTTCAACAACTCCATCTTCAACAACTGCATCTTCCACAACTCAATCTTTATCAAGTGAATCTTCAACAACTGCATCTTCCACAACTCAATCTTCAACAACTGCATCTTCCACAACTGAATCTTCAGCAAGTTCATCTTCAACAACTAAATCTTCAACAACTGAATCTTCAACATCTTCAGCATCTCCATCTGCAACAGTTTCATCTATAATGGCAGAAAATGCAGAAATTTTGCAATCTTCAGCTGATTCAATAACAAATCAGCCTACTAAAATTGAAGAGTCAGCACTAGATCAGATTCCTCAAAGTGATGAGTCACAAAAAATGGCATCTGTTAATGTAACAGAAAGGCCTATTATTAGGGTAGCTCTTACGGAATCTGGAAGTACACTTACCTCTCAGACTGATGCGGAAAATGAAAAAACTCAATCTCCTGTGATTAGGATACAAATGTCTGATGCAGTTTCAATTATCAACAATATGCTGGAATCAGCACCTGCCCAAACGACAACGCCCTATGTGACACTTAATTTACCTGAAGAGGCAACTAATTATCCAAATATAATTGGAAGTGGTCTTATTGCTGGATTTCCCATTGGTAATGAAACATTATTTGGTTCAACAAAGACACCAGCTGCAACTGATTCTTTGAATTATTTGAATGCACATTCTACTACTCCAGCAACTTCAGAAGTCACTGCAGTTGCTGAAAACAAAACTAAAGGAATTGAAGATCAACCTAAATTTACTTTAGATAAAATTAAAGACCCTGAAGAAATTGAGGTAAAGCTTAATGAAACTGGAGATAAGACTGAAATAACTACAGACAAAATTAAAGTTGCTGAAGAAAACATTGCAGTAACTACAGAGAAATCTAAAGATACTGAAGCTAACGTAACAACAGAAAATTCTGAAGATACTAAAGAGGAAGCTAACGTAACTACAGTAAACTCTAAAGATACTGAAGAAATAGTTGAAGTGACTACGCAAAAATCTAAAGATACTGAAGACCAAGTTGAATTAACAACAGAAAATACCAAGGTTGTTGAAGACAACACTGAAGTTCCTGCTGAGAAAACTAAAAACACTGAAAAGATTGAAAATTCGACCCAGCCCCAAAAAGAATTGTCTACCACAGAAATATATTCATTGGTCCCACCGACGAATGTTAATAAGACAGAAAATATCACTAAACAAGTTGAAGAGTCGCAAACTGCTAGTACAGAAACTGGATCAACAAGTACCGAAATCATGAATGATGCCGGAGAGTCTTTTACTTCATATCCTGTCTCCGAAGTGAAATTTGAAGATAAACTTAACAATACTTTGGAAGTATCAACACAACTCGAAAATGCCATCAATTCGATTGACAAAAATCAAACTAAAGAATCAAATGTTTCTGAATCCTCAGTTCAAGCTGCCACTGAAAGTGTAGCTATCCAAAAAGAAAATATTACTGAAGTGGAAAATACTACAGATGCGCCAACTCTTCTTACATCATTAGTTACTGAAATAAACGAAACTGAAGCGAGTGCTAGTGAACACTTGGAGACAATTATAGCCACAACCCCTAAATCAAAGAAGGAAACAGTAACATCACTTAAACCAACTGATGAAACAGTAACAACTGCTAAACCAGCCGAGGAGACTGTAGCCACTACTCCTCAACCAAAAATTACAACACAAGAACCTTCTAAATTAGTTTTACCGAGTACAAACAAAACAAGGAAACCTGAAACGCCTGTTGTTCGCATAGACTTAAGTCCAGAAACGAATCCTCCTGAATTGTCAGAAAAAAATCAACTGAATGAAATTTCCATCTTCGAGAAGGTAGAGATGATAAATCCTGATACTCCAGTCGCAGTCAATAGTAATGTTCCAGCTAATGGCGTTATATCTTCGGATGATAAGAAACAAGATCCTGACTCAAATATTTCTAAGTTGTCTGAAGTTGATACAAAAGTTAACTCGAATAGTGACCAGGACAAGAAAGTAGAACTTGTAGCGATTGTTACTGATGCTGATCAAGTTCAGAAGAATACAAGCAACGTAGAAGGCCAAGAAGTTAGGATTAGAGTGAATGATACAGCTGTTTTGGTTTCTAAAATATCTCCAATTAGTCCTAACCAAACAAAATTAAGTGTTGATAAGGAAGATGGTGATAGAAAAAAACCCTTAGCTCCTTTAGTACCTATAATGCCCTCAGTACCTCTAAAGGAAGAGGTTAAGCAAACAGAAGAAAAAGTTCAGTTCATACCTCTTGAACCTGTAAAGAATACTTCACACGACCTTCCCAAGGAAGACGAAAAGAAACCCGTTATTAGTTCACTCGAAGAGAAGGATAAGCCAACGATCAATACCAAATTAAGCAATAATATCACTCAAATTCTTGAATCTGAAAAAACTGTAAATGACGCACCTACCGGATTTAAGCCAATCAATACTATACCTGTGATAAAACCTTCAGCTCAGACAGAAAGCGTTGAAAAAAATAAGGAAAGCGCCTACAACAAGTTAGGCGAAGTACCTGAATCTGTATCCTTGACCGAGGGTGGTAATAACAAACTTTCCAGTCTTTTCCCAAAGAAAAATTTCACAAGCCCTACTTCTACAAAGCCCGGATCACAAGGACCTCCTGGCCCGAAACCATTCCCAAAACCCACAAGACCTGCAGGAATGGGTGGTTCAAAAATCTCGGTAGGTTCAAATGGTCCAAAGCCATCATCAGGACCAAATTCATCGAAACCCCATCTACCAAACAAACACAGTCCTGGTTTTCACGAAACAAATTCTCAAAAGCCAACAGTATCAATGAAAAAACCTGTAGGCATTTCAAACTTAGATGAGAAGTGGGCTCTTATTCCACAGACAAATACAGCATCAGCAGCAAAGAATCCAAAACCTACAGCATCGGCAAACAGCGTCGGAATGAAGGAGTCTCCAAGACCTCAAGCGCAACAACCACAGGTGGCTTTGGATGCTTCACAAAGTGCAATTGGACTTGATGGAAGTATCGCGAACCTGTCTCCGGATATCGTTTACTTTTCCAATCTTTGCAATGAATTAGCATTTAGTTTCTGGAGTGCCGCTAACAAAGGACTCAGCACCTCTAGATCACTGGCTCTATCTCCCTTCGGTATGACAAGCATGCTAGCGATGGTCTTTCTAGGAGCCCGAGGACCAACATCGGACGAGATGAACGACGTTTTGAGGCTAGATGATGTTTCCACCTTTAACCCCCACTTGGTTTTCCAAAACGTGACTGATACAGTGAGTCTAGCTAGAAGACAAGGCATAGCTAACGCAGCCTTCGTCAGAGAGCTTTTCGCTGATAAAATAAAGATTGGAAAGGTTATGCCCTTCTATAAGGAACAGGCCCAGCAGTTCTACGAGGGATTCGTTGAAGAGGTTAACTTTGCAGCGATCAGTGACATTGTAAGGAGAAGAACAAATCTCCTGATAAGGAAGCAGACTGGAGGCAGGATAAGGGACTTTGTCAGGATGAATTCTGTACCTCTGAGAGCACCTCTAGCAGCTTTGTCAGCCAACGTGTTCCAAACAGAGTGTAACTGTAGTGCTGCAAGTTCGGAAGGAAGAGATGGGGAATTGTACTTTGCAGTTTCTCCTGCAGTCAGACAGAGGAAATTAATACCTGTTCCTGCAACGGTTTGGAAGTCTGGAGTTCTTGCTGGTTATGAACCAAGTTTGGATGCAACTGTAATTGCTCTTGGTGGTATGGAGAAGTTGGTATCGACGATTTTTGTTGTTCCTGGTCAACAAGGTCACATGGCTCCAGGAGACAACCTTGATAATTTAGAAGTGAGACTTGTGAAAGGGGCTCTTCATGATGGATCTTGGGAGAAACTTCTTAAGGTTTTGATACCTCGAACATCGTTGGAGCTTCAGGTACCTAAGTTCAGTCACAGATCGATTGTGAATGCCACAGCTGCCTTGAAGAGGATGGGTCTTGCTGAACTATTCACCAAACATGCGGATCTTAAAGGAATCAATGGGGTTGGTCATGACTTGCACTTGGCTGATGTTCTCCAGGTAAGCATTTAAATTTAGATTTACATATAGAGGCAAAATTGAAAGAGGATAGTATAGAAAATTATTGTTTTTGGTTTAAAGTTCAACAAGTGGGCTGAAAATTAATTTCTTTAGTTCAAAATTACAAGAAATAAAGAGATTTTAATCAACCCCTTTTCCTTCAAATTGTCGTACATAATTGGTCGATGACTCTTTATTGATGCGAAGTGGAGTCATACGGATGCGCAGTAGAGTTAGACGTATCAGCCGTAGAGTTTTGCGCATGCACATGATAGTGTGATGTAACAAATATCTGCGCAGTACAGTTATGCACATGCGCAATCAAGTTTTATGGTACCAATGGCTCCTCAATAGATTTCTGAGTCTCCTACAAAATCTCTAAGTTTTATTTCTTCCTTTTCAGATGAATTTGTTCAGTACTTGTGGAGATGAGAACATATCAAGTGGTCGACATCACGTTGAGATTTACCCAGGACCTTCGGCGAGACTTTCCCGAATAATGTCAAACTTTGATGAACAACCAGATAACATGACTGATGGAGAGTTCTATCCTGAGAGTGAAAATCACTTCACTAGTACTTGGAGTGCCAATGACGATTCTATGAGTCAAGACAACAGATCGCCCAGGCAAACTGAAATTCCAGAAAAACCAAGGCTCAAGCTAGACAGGCCCTTTTTGTACTTTGTACGACACAATCCCACTGGTCTGATATTGCACATGGGAAGATTCAATCCTAGACTGTTACCCTAAATTATTTGACTATCGTTAAGTGCCCATTGATCCGGCAACTCGACTCGACTTTATCAGTATTCTTTGGTATCTAAATTCAGTATAAAAATTTGTAATTTTTCTGAAAAGAGTTAAATGTTTAAAAACTTTGAATTAGTCGGGTCGATTAGCTGCGTTAGTAATTTTTATTTATTCTATGACACGTGGTCAGGACGGACATCACACTTCTTTTTCGTGATCTTCCTAACTACGTGCCTTTCATTCCAAAAAGTAAGATCAAAAGAAGGTCCAAACGATTTTTGCGAATAAGAAAGTCCTTCTAAAATTGTTTTTTAATTTGCATTAGGGTGGTCCAATGAAAGGCGCTTCATGAAAAGTGAAAAACGCTTTTCGATTTTTTCAAAATATAAGTCAAATGAAGAAATTTAATCCCCAGAAGAAATCGATTCGATGATTCTGAGTGCTGCCTCAACATTTTTTTAGTTAAAAGCTGCCATCATTCAGGACATCTACCAGAATCATTAGATCGAGTTCTTCTACGGCGCAGTAGAATTTCGTGGTGCCAATAGCTGCGCAGTAGAGTAATACGCATGCGCAGTAGAGTGTAATGAAAAAATAGCTGCGCATTAAAGTTGTGCGCATGTGCACTTGAGTTTCATTGTGGAAATGGTACCAAAAATCGAAAAAAGCCTTTTTTTGAATGGACCTAAACTGCATGAAGTTAAACGCACAAAAATTGTGAATTAGTCTAATTAAAAGTGACTCTAAATTATTTTGTATATACAGAATTCGATTAATTATTGGACTCGTTGGTTCTAGTTTGAAGATTTGCTTTAAGTTTGGACTCTGACTGTTTGAAACTGAGAAGTGACTAACTTTTATCATGAATACGGTTTTTTACCTAGTACACAATTGTAACCTATTAACCGTAAAGTATTAACAATATCGATATTATTGAGTGTGTGAGAAATGGGATGAGTGCGTGTAAATATATGTGAATCTTATTGATAATTCCCCACCCTCAAAAGCAAATCTATCAAAATTAATTCTGCGATATAATGAGTAAGAATCTCGATTGTAAATTAAATCTTGAATGTGAATTTATTCCTGAATGTAAATTGAATCTCGAATGTAAATGTGAAATGTGAAATGTGATTCAAGGATCGTTAGACGAATAGAAATTAAAGTCACGATGCACCTACGCTCAGAAAAATTGGAATTTACCATTCTAACCGTGATTTATTACCGTCCTTTATTATTATATTATATTATTATTATTATTAATTAATTATTAATTATTATTATTGTCCTGAATTTCAAACGCCGTCCAATAAGTAGGTTACATACTTAAATCTTAAATAGGTACTTAAACTATGAAAATAAAGTATTCGAAATATGAAGAAAGACTTGAATTTTATTATTTATTTATATTTAATAAATTAATTAAACGCTCTTTATCAGGGCCTAAAATTTTAAGGAAAAATTTCGAGTTACCTGATATATTTCAAAGTACAATAAAGGGTCTTTATTGTTTATTAAAATAATTATTCCTTTTTTTTTAAATTTTATTTTTTATTGTTTATTCTTTATTCTTTTCCCTTTTTGAAGTATTGTTACTCAAATTCGATCAGAAACTAAATTTATTTTTGCTGAAAACTTCTAATATTATTATTTTTTTAGATTTGATCTTTTTTATTCTCTTTGATAAAAAATTTACCAGTTTTGTTAAATATTCGAGTTTTATTTTCATTGAAATTTAACTTTTTAAACTGAAAATTCAACTATTTCATTTTTTGTTGAAAATTAATCTTCTTCGTAGAAAATTTAAGAACTTAGTTAAAAGTTAATATATTTTCCAAAAAATTGCACTTCTTTGTTAAAAATTAATTTTTTGGTACAAGATGTATTCTTTGGTTGAAAATTATTTTTTAAATGGCAAATTAAGCTATTCGATTTTTTGTTTAAAATAGATCTCTTTTATAGAAAATTAATCTGATTGGGTAATATATTATGCTTTTTGGGTTGGAAATTAATTTAGTCACGAATTAAATTTTTTTATTCAAAATTCAACAACTTTTTTAAAATTTATGATTTTAGTTAATAACTCTTTTTCTTGTTTAAAAATTAAACTAGTTTGTCAAGGAATAATTTTTTATGCTAAAAATCCAACCATTTCGTTTTCTGTGGCAAAATCCTTTTAAGTTGAGAATTTAATCGTTTATTGATGAAATTAACTCTTTTGTTCAAAATTGCTTGAATTTTTTTAATTAACAAATATTACATTTTTGTACAGAATTATTCATTTTGGCTAAAAACTTAACTGCGTGGTTGATATTTGAATTATTTTGTTGCAGATTATTTTTTTTAGTTGAAAATTAATTTTTTTATCCAAACATTTAATATTCCATTTTTGGTAGAAAATTCTGCTTTTCCTTAAAAATTAAACTATTTCGATAAAAATTAGATTTTTGTCCTAACAATTAATTTTTAAATGAAAATTTACATATTAAGTTTAATAAATTTTGCATTTATAATTTAGCTCGTTTGGTTAAAAAATCGACTACAGGTAAATAGTTAAACTAATTTGATGAATAGTTATTAAATTGATTAAAAATTTAACTAATTTGTTAAAATTTTCTTTTCTTTATTTAAAACTTTACTATTTCATCATTGGTTGCAAATTGACAATTTTTAGTAGAAAATCCAACAATTTGGTTGAAAATTAATCTTCTTGATTGCAATTTTTAATTACCTCGTTGAAAACTTAACTACTTTGTTAAAAATTTATTTTTCTTTTAAGATCCATCTCTGGTTGAGAATTAATTTTTTGGTAAATAGTTATTATATTATTTAAACGTTTAACTAATTTATTGAAAATTAATTTTCTTTACAGAAGATTGAAATATTTCATAACTGGGTAAAAATATACCATTTTTATTCGAAAATCCAAATATTTAGTTGCAAATTGAAGTATTTTATTGTAAATTCGTCTTTTTCATAAAAAATTAATCTTCTGGATTGATATTTCAACTGCTGACTTGAAAAATTAAGGACATTGATAAAAATTCATTTTATTAGTGGAAGGTACTTTTTTGGTTGAAATTTATTTAAAAATTAATTTCTTCAACTACAAAAATTATTTATTCTAATATTAATCTAATGATTATAATTATTTTATTATTTTGAGGTCCATCTCTTTGGTTGAAAATTAATTTTTTGTTATTGAAAAATAGTCTCTTATACTTGAAAATTCAACTATTTAGTTGAAAAGTTTGTCTACTGGTATAAATCAATATTATTAAAATATTTATAATATTAAGATTGTGAAAAAAATGTTTCTATCTCCGCTGGGATTTGAACCTAGGACCTTCAGATTCCCGGTTCGATTTACCAAATGAGCTACGGAGTGACGAGAACATTCATGTAATTATTAATAAATTTACCCTTTCTAAGAAACCTAAAATTAATAATCAAGAATCATTCAGCTATTTATTTAAAAAAATATTTTTAAATTAAAAACTTCATTAAAAAATGGTCGTTTTGGCTTCAAAATTAACCTATTTGGTTTAAAATGGATATGCTTTTAGTTGAATTTGATCTTTTTGTTTACAAAATTGACAATAAAAGGTTTGAACCAGGCGTACCGATTAAAAATCAATTTTACTGATATCACAAAAACTTATTTTTATTTATCGTTTGGCAACTTCAACAGCTTCTACCAAATAGTAGAATTTTGACAAAAAAAGATGAATTCAGAAACAAAGATATACTCACTTTTGTTTGAAAATATAATTGTTTTTTTAAAAATTATACTATTTACCTAGTCATATTTTCTAGGTAAAGTTAATTATTTTCTTTTGAAAAGTTAACGCCGAAATATCACACTCTATTTAAACGAATCACGTATGTTGGCAGCATTTGGCGCCTTACCAGCGGCGATGCGCGTAGACCTGTCTGCGCACTTTCGGTAAAGTGTCATTTTGTATATTGTCCATGGACCAAAATGCAAGTAGGCCGTTCTTGCACCCAACCGCGCATTTGTAGGTCACTGAACGCTATGTGTCAATTTAAAAATTCACAGGAGTCACTACTGCTCATGTCAGAGATATCCGCGTTCTGACACCACTGATTCGGCACCCTAACAAAAGTTTTGGACAGGAAGCCTTTAAAAAAAGGAAGGTGTTAAAAAAATACAAAACAAACCAATTAGAAGTCAATTTTCAATCTATTTAAATCCATATACCAACAACAAGTTAAATTTGTACACACATTTAAATCCGTGTGAATTCGAGGTCTGCTGAATTGGGATGAATATGGAGTGCACACGCAAATTGAAAATGAGGTTCCAACCAATTAGGGCAGGTCATTTGCGGCTGTCGTTTTGTCGTTTTTTCTATCGTTTTCCTGTGGCCGCAAAAAATGACAAAAAAAAGAAGACAGGCTTGTAATTTTTTTCCTATCATAAATGTTCGTAAAGTTTACGCATTCATCAGATAATATTGAAGTTAAAATTTTGACTTGAGGCCATGTAACGTGTGGACCCCGCAGATTTATTTATGAAAATACGAAATATCGACCGACGCATTTAGGCTTAACGCAGAAGTTTGGTTTCTATCTTTCTATGCCGGTAATCACGCAATCTGTGTTACCCACAGACCCGTGGAAGTTTGAACTTGTCTACTCGCTGCGATAGTGCTGCTCTGACCCAGCTGATACATATGTCAGACCAAATTTGTTTATTTGCATTTCAAATGCTAACATTAGTCTTTGCATTATTTGTGTATAATGTTCGTGAGCGATTTTTGTTATTTTTCCCAATTTAATAATTATAAACGTACTAATTAGCCCATTGACAACATTGAAAATGGCTTGCAGGGTTGTACAACTTTTTTCACAATTCTATTTATTTAAGTCCAGAGACACCTTCCTTCGTGCCTTCTATTTAGCGCGCAAAATTTTCACCTTGATATTTCATTCCGTGTAGACGTAAGTTGGGAAAGAAAATGTACCGATATATATAGCTTCCAGTTTTATTTTCTTCGAAATTTTCTATTCAAAATTTGTACCGAAACAAAGCAGGTACATGCACTTCATTGCCTCTTCTTTCATTTGCCAAACTTTCAAAGCGAAACCTCACTTCGTTTAGACGCAAGTTGGGATAGAAAAATTGAGGACCAGCTTTGGTTACGTGACCAAGTCGTTACTTGGCCTTAAAGGGGGTTTAGAGGTGATCGTAGTTGTGATGTGACAGTGCCCTGCTGGAAGTAAATGGATAGAGTCTATCCATTTTAATCATTTTATATCTTTCTTCCAATTTACAATCACCATTATTCTTTTGAATCCCAATCTTCCTATCCATGTATATCCGCCATTTATCCACATGCATCCTTTCCACTGCAAATCCCTATTCTATTATTTCTTTTCAAATGAATCCTTCGATTATCCACGAATATCCTTTTCTATCCGTTAGGCAATCTAAAATCTTGTCTTTCTTTTTTAATCCCTACCTTCTTATCTCATTGAATCTTTTTATATCTTTTCTAAAATCTAAGATAGCCTTATCTTCTTGAATCTCAGTCTTTTTATATGAAGAAATGCACAGCTTACCCACTTCTATCCTTTCCAATCCATTAGGCAATCTGAGATTTCGTCTAATTTGTTTAATCCCTATTTTCCTATCCAAGTAAATCCATTTCTATCCATTATGAAATATAAGATAGCCCTATCTTCTTGCATCTCAGTCTTTCAATCTAAATCAATCCTACACTTATCTACCTCTATCGTTTTCTATCCGTTAGACAATCTTAATTTCGTCTCTCCTTTTTATTCCCTATTTTCCTACTCAAGTGAATCTATTTCGATCTTTTTTTTAATATGAGATAGCCCTATCTCCTTGAATCCTATTTGTTCTATCCAACCGAATCCTCCGCTTATCCACATCTATGCTTAGCGAGGCGCATGCTACTTGACATAATCCCTGACTTAGTACCAGCGGTGCCCAGTAGGTGGCGGTTGCCTATAATTGAATATATGAGGGTAAATAAACTCTAAAGATATGTTTAGTACTTACATACAAAAGTAAAATATACTCTAATTAGAAATTCTACAAGCAAAGGGACATATTTTGAACTATAATAAACCTAACCTCACTTTACAAGTGACAGCTAGAAATAAATTATGAACATTTTATAAGTGCTATATGATGAATTTTGCTATAAAAAGTTTGAAAATGTATTTTGTGAGGTTTATAAGGTATAAATAGTATGTTATACTTAATTCCAAAATTTCTTTTATGGAAATTCGTATCTCATTGACAGAGGGTCTAGTACTCGGCTTGGTGCTGCTGCCTATAATTAGTTTTGCAGAATGAACCTTATGGGAAAAGTTTAGACAACGAATTTGTTTTTAGGACACGAAAATCCTTCGGGGTCACATAGTGCGGTCTTTGGTAAAAAAATGTCAGCCTCTATTTTTAATATCATTTAAAATAATGAACTATTTCAATAGTAAATAAAGAATAAAAATAAGGCTAATTTAAATTTAATAATTTGAATTTGGCGCGAAAGTCTGATAATATGCGGCGCCGCCGCAGCGCTGCCATCGAAAGTATGATTTCAGGAGATGAGTACACTTTCAGTGTATAAACGCAATTTTCATTGTTGCAATACTGTTTGCAGAGTTCGAACTTCGACTAGTAAGTTGTTAGGGAATTGGTTGTTAGGTATATAAACCCTTGTTGGTTTAATGCTATCTAGCGGGAGTTTGAAATTCAAAATATATGAATATTTTCGAAATGGATAAGAATATTGCATTTTTAGTGGATTTAGATGGAGAGAAATTAGAATGATATATCGTTGATAGTGGGTAGTCTGGGATAGATAAAGATAGGCATTTGTGAACAACAAAGATAGAAAAAGATAGGCCGATGGGACCCAGGGTTGCACGGTTACGCGTAACTCGAAGTTTTATACGTATAATACGTAATTTACTTATTAAATGTAAAACATGTAATTAATGCAACAAAATGGCGTACTGGAAAGGAGGGTGGAGGAAAAGAGCATAATATAACCTCACTTTTTCCGGAATGCAGATTAAACGAATTAGTAAAATCTGATTTTGTTAATATAAATGATTGTATTTAATTTTTTAAATCTTCTGACATCTTGTCTTTTAACTAAAGCAACCTCTGCAAGTCAAAAGGGTCGCCATATTGAAAATGTAAATTACATGTAAATAACTAGGCACGTAAATTACATGCGTAATTTACATGTAAAAAACTACGTAAATTACCTAAGGTAAATTACGTATGTAACCCTGATAGGACCACAAGGGATAGAGTCAGTGATAGCGAAAGATAGACAATTGTGAGTGTAGGGCATTGCTGTCTTTGTCTACTGGAGCATGCGCAATGTACACTAATATAATAAAGTAACGCATGCGCAGTACACAGTGAAGGAGAGAGACAGAAACACCAATTCGATTCTCTCTCTCTTTTCATTCAGTGGGCGCTCTCACTGACAGGCATGCGTACTCTATCTGTAATATCTCTATAGTAGAGTCAGGGCGTGGAAAGAAAAATATACAGTTTGTGGGATGCAAAGTGTGCATTTGGGAAGAATAGAATATCTCTACCTTTTTCTATCCATATGTTTCTATCCTTTTTAATCTTTTTACTTCCAGCAGGGTGGGGATTCAAGATTTATATGATGATCTCTGATGAAGAAGGAAATGGACACAAAACGTTTTTAATAAATCGAGCCGTAGTTTTTAAACGGCCACTTGGTGTGAATAGTGGTCAGGGTGTGGATGTTCAAAGTGATTTCGTGGCTTTGGATTGTATAAAGCGGATGGATAGTACAGAGTTTGTTTTTGCGGAAAATGAGTAAATGAAGGTTGTGGTTGTAAATGTTGATTTTTTGGCTCTTGATAGGTTGGATCTTGATTGGTTGCACCTGCATTCTGTTGAGGACCATTCGCGTTAGGCAAAATATATTTACTAATTTCTGCCCTAATCCACTTATTATATTCATTATCATTATTCACACGTATAAACACATCTGGTCTACGTTCATGTGGTAGATCAGATCCAGCAAAAATAAGAACACCAACTAGATCCTTCCCATTCAAAACTAAAGCAGAACCGCCATCCTGATGGGTACAGCCTTTATGTCCAGTCGATTCAAAAGTGCAAAGATTGTTACCATTAATTGCATACCTAATTTCATTCTTGTAGTGATTTGAACACCGTAGCCGGCCGATTACTTCTATATTCATTGCTCGTAGTTTGCTGAAACCGTAAAGGAGGCAAAGTTTTATATTATCAAACAAACGAAGTATTATTATTTTTTAGTACTACGATGTCAGATACAATCAGACTATATACATAATTTGGTGATAGTGAATTCTCTTTCGTTAAAGCTCCTTCGGCTTTAACAAACACATTATAATCACGTATCTCGTGCTTTGCTCTCGAATTTGTCCCTCAAATTGTATAACAATACAGGGTGGCCGTTTTAATCGAAGACAAACATTTCCGGCCATTTCCCGGTTCGTAAACATTTTTCAGGGTCAATGAAATTTAAAAAAATTAAAAATTGTTAATTCAAATACACGTATAAAATGGACGGTACTAACCTTTTCAATTGAAAATTTTTTACTGAATCAGTGTTTGTATATTCATCACACCTGTGCACAGATTTTTTAAACTAAAGGACAAGCCATCGGCAACAGTAATTTGGTGATAGTGAATTCTCTTTTGTTAAAGCTCCTTCGGCTTTAACGAACACATTCTCATCACGTATCTCGTTATTTGAAGAAATTTAAGCTAAACATATTGAAAATTACAAAATAAGTTTTTAAACTTAACAGTTCTTAAATTAAAAGTTAAATTATTTTCGTTTCACATAGTTTAAGCATCCTTAAAAACTTAAAATTTTTATTTCGAAAACTTGAGAAATGTAGAAATGGTTTTAAATTTTTCTAAAGTTGAAATTATTTTTGAAATTTGGTTGGAACTTTTAAATATATTTTAAAATGAATTAAATTTGTCCTGCAACTTTAAGAAAATCCTACAAATTAAAAAAATCCTTAAATTTGTATTTATAAATCACAAAAGAAGACTTATTATTTGCATAAAAAATTAGAGTAATTTTAAGAGACATTTAGAAGTTTAAAAAAAAATGAAAATTATATTTAGAACTTGAAATGATTTCAATTAATTTAAACGAAGTAAATTTCAATAAAAATATAGATTTTTGTAGATTTCAAAAAAATACTGTTTAAGAATTGTGAAAGACTTGAAAAGAATAAAAACTTTTCTCAAGATAACCAGAAAAATTTAAAATGATTTTTCATTTTTAAACATTATTTAAGAGAATTCACTTATTTATATTTACATTTGATAAAATAAAACTGTTTTTTGATCAAAAAGTTTTAAACTTTGACATTTCCCGGTTTCCCGGTTCAGTGGCCACCCTTGTAATAATAAACCCTGTGAAATAATATTATTTTATACTAACAATCATAAAGCAAATATCAATTTGATTTTAAACGGAAAAAACTACAGCTTTATCAAATCATGCAGACAGGTTTCCCAACAGATATAGTTTTCCATGAAATTTTAAAAGCTTAATAAAATTTCAAAGCAAGTTGTCGAGTCGGTTTTTTAATTCAATTTTTCAATTTTTTTATAAATAAATAAATATGACGAAAAAAATTGCAATTTTTCTGTTTGGTATTCTCGGTGCTCGTAAATAATAGGAAAATTGTTGTAATCGCCGAAGTTTTATAGATCTACATTATATAAAGTTATTTCATTATGATATAATATAAAAAACAAAATTTTATAAAAAAATTTCTTTTTGAAAATGTGCTTTCTATAGTTATCAATAATTTAAAGTTGTTTAAAGTTATATTGCAAGAAATTTGAATAGAAACAATATTTTAATAAAAAAAATTTTCTTAAAATTATTCTTGTTAATAATAAAATTAATTAATAACAAAGAATTTTAATAAAAAAATGCATTATTCGGGCATCAGTTGATGAAAAATTCGTTTTTTTCCATGTCAGCCCATTTAATTGGGAACTTTACGATAATTTCAGTAAAATTTATAATTAGTTGAGTAATTGTATGTTTTTTTTGAACGAATTTTATTTAAAAATGAATTATTTGGTTATGATGATGAAGCTCAAAAATTGCTCAAGAGGTAAAATGGAAGCCTGAAGTAAAATGTTGGCAGTGAAAGAAGAACTTTCTTCAGACTCGTGAGTGTCCCGAATTTTTAACTGCTATATAATTTATTTATAAAAAAAATTAAATGTATTATTCAATCATTCCTTATATTAAAATCCTCTTATGTTGGCGAACTGTAAGTACTGAATGAAAAAAAAACTTTTTTTCATTCAGTACTTACTTTGAAAAAAACGAGTTTTTAGGTTGACAAATGCCCGCATAATGCATTTTCTAATTACATTTGTTTAAAAAAAAAAACATTAAATTAATCACTTAATTACGAATGTTGTTGAAATTAACAAAAATGTCCCAATTAAAAGGACAGGCATAAAAAAAAAAGAATTTTTCGTTAACAGATGCCCGAATGATGCATTTGTTTATTAAATAAGTTTAAAAAAAATATATCAAATAGTGAAAAAAGGATTAGCATTGAAAAAAGGATTTTTCCGTCGATAAGTGCTCGAATAATGCATTTGTTTATTAATTTGTTTAAAAAAATTGTAAAATTTATCAAATTATTTTGAATGTTGCTGAAATTGTCATGAAGTTCCTAACGCAAAAGACTGGAATTGAAAAAACCAAATTTTTCTGCCGGAAAATACACGAATAATGCATTAATTTAATAAATTGCTCTAAAAAATCATTAAGCTAATCAAAAAATTATAAATTTTGCTAAAATTATCATGAAGTTCCTAATTAAAAAAAATTTAGATAGAAAAAAACGAAGTTTTCTATCAAAAAATGCCTGATCCCTGCATTTGTTCATTAAATTTGTTTATAATGTAAACAATTATAATCTTAAGAGAATTTTTCTTTATTATAATATTATTTTCAATCAAATGTTTTGCAACATAAATCGAAAAAATATATAATTATGGAAAATAAAAAAAAAATGTTCAACAAATAATTTGCTTACAAGATTTTTTTATTGTATAATATTGGAACATCTTTAAATTTTACTCTATGCAACTTAAAGGATTTCAACAATTTTCCTGTTATGATCGAGCACCGGAAGCGTCAAATAGAAAAATGGCCATTTTTTCGTCATATTTGTTTACTTATAAAAAAATTGAAAACCTAACGCAAAAATCAGGCTCGACAACTTTCTCAGAAATCTGATCACCTTTTTTTCAAATTTTTTTTTGTTTAAATCGGTTAACATTTGCGGAATGTACGTTATTTTGAATCAAAAAAGTCATTTTTGCCACTGTCAATTCGTCGACGACTACCTGAGACTTTTTCCCTCTCTACTTTGCTTGTGGGCAACAAATTTCCCTGCCTGCAGTGGTTACTGGAAGCATGGGTGTATTGAGTATTTCCATTGCGTCTTGAAATTTCAAAATGGTCGAACACCTGTAGTACGGCACCCGTGTTTTACGTATTGAAACCATATAGATATTACAGACAGAGTAGGCACGTCTGTAAGTGAGAGCGTCAACTGAATAAAAAGAGAGAGAGAATCAAATTGGTATCTCTGTCCTTCCCTTTCACTGCGTACTGCGCATGCGTTACTTTATTATATTAGTGAACATATGAATTAACAGCTGCGAGAATGAAGCTATTGCGCATGCTTGAGTAGACAAAGACAGCAATGCTAAATTCATCGTCTCTCTCTTTCTAACGAGCGGACTTTCTTACTTACAGGCGGCCTATGGCACGCTTACTCTATCTGTAATATCTCTATGATGGAAAGCATGCAATGTCATTTTCGAAAATCAATTTATTTCTGTATTTATAGAAAATGGCAATTGAGTGTTTTATTGTGGTTTCTACGAACAAGCATCAGGAACAAATAGAGTTTTCGAAAAAAAGGCGTAAACAATGGATAAGTGCGAATAAACGAAATGACGTGACAAGTGAAAATACTCAATTCGCCAACGCAATGCTTCTTCTTATTGCGCATGTGTCGATAAGCGCGGGCTTATTTAAAATGAAGGAATTAAATGTATGAATTTACTGTTCCACAAACTATAATATTATCGCGGTGGCGATTCGGTGGACGTTTTTTAACTCCCGGTCATTTCCCACTATCCACGGTCAAGTTTTTTTGTTTTCCGGTCAACTAAAAGTAGCATATTTATATTTACCGCAAAAAGCAAACTTTTATTGTTGACGTTCATTCTAAACATTTTTTAACACAATGAAGCAAATCTTTGCAAAGTAAAGTAGTTTTGGAACAGATACTTAAATTTTCTAATCAAAAATATAATCTTTTTATAAAAAATGTAACAATTAAACTTCCAGTTAAAAGAATTGATTTTGAACTAAAAAAAATAAATTTTCAAAAAAATAGTTTAATTTTCAAACAAAGTGATAAATTTTCAAAAAAATTATGAATCTTCAATTATTATACTTAAATTTTACAACAAAAACATATTTTCAACCAAACTCATGAATATTGCACTGGAACTTTTGAATCTTGTACCCAAAAGATGAATTTCAAACAAGAAGATTAATTTTAAAATAGAAAATTTAATTTTCTATCATAAAATAAAATTTTTCAAAGAAATAGATGCATTTTTAGCGAAATAGTTGAACTTTTAATTGAAGAAAACAAATTTTCAACCAAATATTAAAATTTTGAATTAATAAAAATAATAATTTTCTACTAAAAATATTATAGTGGCATTTTTAGTTTAAAAAATTAATTTTCAATCATTTATAAGAGTTTTGAATTAATACAAGGAATCTTTGACTGAAACAGTTTAATTTTTAAAAACAAAAAATACTAAAACTTGAACAATTAAATTTCAAGTTAAAAAACTTAATGTTTAACAATGTAAAAAAGATTTCTATTATTACTCAGAATATTTCTTCTTTGAAATACTACTTCTACTCTAAAAACTACTTGAAGTACTTGTGTTATCTGAAATCTAAAAGAGAGAACTCAAATTGTGACGAATTCTGACTTCGAAGAGGGATTTTTTGAAAAATTTTTTTCCTAAATCCGAATTATAATTCTTAAAAAACATCCCCGTTCCATGTTCAAAATTCCCTGCTTTAGGTAAAATTATATGTCGTTACAAAAACTTTCTGTCCTAAAATAAAAACGATAATTATTTTCTGAAATTCCCTTTTCCAAATCGGATAAATCAGAAGTCAGCAAAAACAATCTCACAGAGCAACAAATTTGGTAAAAGTTTTTCTCATAATGGTGCGTTTAATAATAGTTGAACAGGAATAAAGAATTTTATTAATATTGAGTATCTTAAAATGTATTCTTAATTTCTTATGTCAATAAAAAAATATATAATAAATTAATTTAGTTAAAAATTAATAATTAATTTTTCAATAAATTCTTGTACTTGGGAAATGTTACTATATTAACAATTCTACTATTCAACTACAATGCACAAGTGAAAAAAAATTAATTTATTCATTATAAATAAGCCCGCGCTGAACGACACATGGGAAATAAGAAGAAGCATTGCTGGGCGCTGATATATTGGCGTTCTGGTGTAAAAAGTGCCGGAAAAATTGTGTAAACTTTTGTGCAACATAACCTCCATTATCTTTTTCCAAAAATTAATCGCCAAACATTTCATTTTACGGTGTCCCTTCCACTTCACCTTAGTAAGCTCCGCTCACGTCTTTACTTGACCCACCGATTAACCTGGGTGGTCACCTGGAACGAAACCCAGGAGGGAAATTTGTCAATGACAAGCGCAGCAGAGGGGGAAGAGAGCACAGGTAGTCGTGGGCGAATTGACGAGCGCCCATATGTGAACGTCCCCGAAGAAAGGTACCTAAGCCGGATAAAATATATTTTTATTTCATTAAATCAATCGATAGTTTCTAAGTCACTCTTTCAATCCCAAAAATCATAAATTTTTTAAGTTAATTAATTTTCTTGGGATTAAGCTACAAACATAGGCATAATAAGTGTACGTGGAAACGAAGCGAGGCGGCTAAGAAAACCAGCCCCACCACTCACCACTACTGGGTATAGTCGTAGCAGCCCGATGCGATCGCCGAGCTTTTCGTAGACGCATCCCCACTACTCAAACGCTGGTTCGCGGACTTTGCTACGATCGCCCGTCTTATAACATTCAGCTTCGATGCACTAGGTTCCCTCAGGCCCCTTTTTTCAGGGACGGTCACATATATATCAGTGGCTCGGCATGCGTGCGCTCTCCCACGATTTCCCCCCATGCGTCGACTCAATACTACGAGAGACAGTGGCGCCAATTTTGGCATGTTGAAGTACTGCGCTTGCGCCCGATGTGCGTTAGAGAAACGCGCCGCGGCTTATTATTGCTATGGTAACGGGTTGTCGCGTCGTGCCACTCTTAAGCGACCTGCGCAAGCGCAGTACATGGCAAAGTTGGGATCACTGACGAGAGAGCTCTCTGTTGATAACTTACGTTTCCGTTCCTATGGATGCCCAACCAGCAACAGTAGCAATTGTGCGTGCCCCAACAATACGATTATAAAGTTCTATTCTTCGATGCCCTGATTGACTTTCGACAATATGGGGATGAATCAGAAGCAAGGAAAGATCTCCTTCAGGGATTATCTTTATTACAGAGTGAATTTCATAAAGACCGTTAGTAATTTTACCAGTTTCAACTGAGTACGTTCTTGCCAGTTTCTCAGCACATATTTTAGCAGTTAAGATGTGTGCAGGTGAGACTATAATACCCGTGCAAATTTGTACTCCATTGTGTAGAACTTTTACAATGTAGAAAAGTTCTGCAATGCTATACTGGTTCAAGCTTCCTGACGTCTTATCAACTATACGTTTCT
The DNA here is from genome assembly GCA_010014905.2 of Druon quercuslanigerum. Taxonomy (NCBI): domain Eukaryota; kingdom Metazoa; phylum Arthropoda; class Insecta; order Hymenoptera; family Cynipidae; genus Druon; species Druon quercuslanigerum. Next base: position 32,949 of record JAAAKG020125730.1, read on the forward strand.
TGCGTGTGAGAAGCTTTGATGAGACCTCTGCAAGAAAAATAAGTTATTCATTAAGGCGTGTTTATTAAAAATATTTCTTAATATAGAGGACTATGTTCGACCTTTATGTGCTTTGAGATTTTAATGAGCATTTTTGAGCATCTGGAGTTAGGACTTAAAAAATCGTATTTTCTATATTTAATAATAAGAATTACCTCATTTAAATTTCGCGGGAAAATTTATCGATTCAAAAAGTGGTGTCACTAGAGTTCTTAAATTCTCGGCAATTTACAATTGGGTAACGTTACCGAGAATGTTGCTGTCACTTACGTAATTTAAGAGAATTTATCAAAATTAAATTTTTTTTAACATTATCTAGATAAAAAAAAGAATAAAATTATTTATTAATAATAATGGAGTGTAATTATTAATAACGCTTTAATGAAATTTGTATTCACCTTTTAACTGTACATTTGCTTTATATCAATTTAGCACGCAGAAGGAATGGGGACTATAGTGTTTATGATCAAATATTATTTAATTAAAGAAAGGATATAATTTTAATAAAATCTCTTTTATTTTTAATTTTCGGAACTCATTTAAAACATTTTCTAAAGCTCTATGAAAGAACAATCCTACACAAATAGTTGCTGAACTACAATCTACAAAATTAAAGTAAGTTAAAAAAAATCTTATTTATTTTATGGAAATAATTTGTATCCCATATGGGCTCAACTCTTAAAGTCAAAAATCCGTGGAAAATTCATGGTGAAAGTATTTTTTTTTTTTTAATTTGAAGAATTTTCTTAACCATTCTTTCACACTCCGATTAATTAAAAAAAATGGTTGAATTAGACAGTTTCATGTTTTTTATTCAATCCAATTTAATCCAATTCAATCCAATTATTTCATATCTAATCCAAGTAAATCCAATTCAGATCAATACCATTCCAACCCATTCAATCTGATTAAATTTCAATTTAACCAAATCCAATCCATTATAATCTATTCAAATCCATTCCTATCCAATTCATTCTAATATAATCAAATTCAATCTAATGAAGCTTAATTCAATTTAATGAAATTAATTCTAATGCAATCTAATCCATTCCAGTTCAATCAATTTGAATTCGGTACCATCCAATTCAAACCCATTTAATGACATTCAATACGATTATGTATAATTCTATCTCATTTAATCCAATTCGATTCATTCAAATCTAATGCAATTCAATCCACTGCCGGACATTCCAATTCAAATCCATACAATTCAATCCAATCCTGTTCATTCCAATTCAGTATTATTCAATCCAATTCAATTTAATCCAATTTAATCTCATTCAATCCAAATCAATCCAATTGTGTCATATCTAAATCAAAATAATTTCAATTCAACCAGATCTAATCTATTTTAATTCATTCCAATCGAATCCAATAAAATGTAATTTAAACCTCGAGACGAAGAACGAAAGAATATTATTTCGCAACATTATTAATCCATAAATCCAAGAGCGAAGTAAACGTCTTAATTGTATAAGTTAAAATAGATTAAACGTCGAAATAATGTAATTTTTCCGATATTGTATGATTAGTTGGAAAATGAAAAAAAAAACTTTTATCTTCGATTCACATGAAAAATTGGATAAATCAAAATAATTTTGGTTGATTTAAAAAAGTATTTGACTGTCCTAACCAAATTTTTCCCTAAAATGATGATCTTAAACAATTTCAATCCATTTTAATGCAATCACATCCAATTCATTCCAATCAAATTCAATATAATCCAATTAAGTCCAATCCAATCTAATCTAATTTATTCAAATTATATAATCTATTCTTTTCTAATCTTATCCAATTCAATCTAATATAATCAAATTTAATCTAATTAGGCCCAATCCAATTTAATCAAATTGATTCTAATACAATCCAATCCATTCGAATTTAATTAACTTCAATTCAGTCCCATCCAATTAAAATAAATTCAATTTCATTTAATACGATTAAGTTTAATCTAAGCTCATTCAATGCAATAAAATAATTTAAATCTAATTTAATTGACTCCATTGCCATGAATTCCAATTCAAATCAATACAATTCAAACCAATTCCATTCATTCCAATTCAATCTCATTCAATCCAATTGAGTCATATCGAATCCAAGTAAATTCATTTCAGTCCCATATGATTCCAACCCATTCAATCCAATTAAGTCGAAATGAATCCAATTCAATTATTCTTAATTCAACTAAATCCAATCCATTTTAATCTATTCCAATTCAATTCCAACCAATTCATTGTAATATAATCAAATTAATCTAATTAGGCTCACTCTAATTTAATCATATTAATGCTAATACAATACAATCCATTCCAATTCAATTAATTTCAATTCAATCCCATCCAATGAAAATAAATTCAATTTCATTCAATACGATTAAGTTTAATCTAAGCTCATTCAATGCAATAAAATAATTCAAATCTAATTTAATTGACTCCATTGCCATGAATTCCAATTTAAATTGATACAATTCAAACCAATTCCATTCACTCCAATTCAATCTCATTCAATCCAATTGAGTCATATCGAATCCAAGTAAATCCAATTCAGTCCCATATTATCCCAACCCATTCAATCCAATTAAGTCGAACTGAATCCAATTCAATTATTCCTAATTCAACTAAATCCAATCCATTTCAATCTATTCCAATTCAATCCCAACCAATTCATTGTAATATGATCAAATTAATCTAATTAGGCTCACACTAATTTAATCATATTAATGCTAATACAATCCAATCCATTCCAATTCAATTAATTTCAATTCAGTCCCATCCAATTCAAACCAGTTCAATGTCATTCAATACGATTAAGTCTATGTCAATCACATTCACTCCAATTCAACCTCATTCAATCCAATATAATCCAATTTAATATAATTCAATCTCAAGAACATCCCGGACCAATAAATCCAATTAAATCGAACTGAATCTAACTCAATTGATTTCAATTCAAACAATTCCAATCCATTTTAATACATTCCAATTCAGTCCAATAAAATTATATTCAATCCTCGAGACCAAGAACGACAGAATATTATTTCGCAACATTATAAATCCATAAATCCAAGAGCGAAGTGAACGTCTCAATTATGTAAGTTAAAATAGATTAAACGTGTAAATAATGTAATTTTTCCAATTTTGTATGATTTGTTCGGAAAAGCAAAAAAAAAAACTTTTACGTTCGGTTCACCTGAGAAATTGGTTAAATAAAACTAATTTTGGTCGAGTTAAAAAAATATTTGACTTACCTAAGAAATTTTTTCCTAAAATGATGATTTCAATCCATTTCAATCCATTTTAATGCAATTACATCCAATTCATTCCATAAAAATTCAATCCAATCTAATCTAGTCCAATCCAAGCTAATCTTATTTAATCTAATTTAGTACAATTTATTATTTTCCAATCCCTTCCAATTCATTCTAATATAATCAAATTCAATCTAATTGAGCCTAATCAAATTTAATCAAATTATTTCTAATAAAATCCAATCCATTCCAACTCAATTAATTTCAATTCAGTCCCATCAAATTCAAACCAATTCAATGTTATTCAATACGATTAAGTCTAATTCAATCTCATTCAATCCAATGCAATTCATTCAAGTCTAATCCAATTAACTTTAATGCCATGCATTCCAAATCAAGCCGATACAATTCAAACTAATCCTATTCACTCTAATTCAATCTCATTCTATCCAATGTAATCCAATTTCTTCCAATTCAATCTCATTTAATCCAATTCAATCCATTTGAGTCATATCTCATCCAAGTAAATCTAATTCAGTTCAATACCATCCCAACCCATTCAATCCAATTAAATCGAAATGAATCCAATTTAATTAATTTCAATTCAACTAAATCCAATCCATTTTAATCCATTACAATTTAATCTTATCCAATTCATTCTAATATAATCACATTTAGTCTAATTAAGCTTAATCCAATTTATTCAAATTACTTCTAATACAATCCAATCCATTCGAATTTCATTAATTTCAATTCAGTCCCATCCAATTCAAACCAATTCAATGTCATTCAATATGATTAGGTATAATTCTGTCTCATTCAATTAAATTCAATCCAATTGATTCATATCTAATCCAAGTAAATCCAATCCATTTTAAACCATTCCAATTTAATCTTATTAGATTCATTCTATTATAATCAAATTTAATCTAATTAGGCTTAACCCAATTTATTCAAATTAGTTCTAATACAATCCAATCCATTCGAATTCAATTAATTTCAATTCAGTCCCATCCATTCACATCAAATTCAAATCTAATTCAATTGACTTCATTGCCATGAATTCCAATTCAAATTGAGGCAATTCAAACCAATCCCATTCACTCCAATTCAATCTCATTCAATCCAATTGAGTCATATCTCATCCAAGTAAATCTAATTCAGTTCAATACCATCCCAACCCATTCAATCAAATTAAATCGAAATGAATCCAATTTAATTAATTTCAATTCAACTATATCCAATCCATTTTAATCCATTCCAATTTAATCTTATCCAATTCATTCTAATATAATCACATTTAGTCTAATTAGGCTTAATCCAATTTATTCAAATTAGTTCTAATACAATCCAGTCCATTTCAATTCAGTCCCATCCAATTCAAACCAATTCAATGTCATTCAATACGATTAGGTATAATTCTATCTCATTCAATCTAATTCAATTCATTTCAATCTAATGCAATTCAATCCGATGCCATACATTCCAATTCACATCCATAAAATTCAATCCAATCCCATTCATTCCAATTGAATCTTATTCAATCCAACCTGATACAGTTTAGTCCAATTCAATCTCATTCAATCAAATTCAATCCAATTGATTCATATCTAATCCAAGTAAATCCAATTCAGTTCAATACTATCCCAACCCTTCAGTGGGACGATGGTCGTGGGGGCTAAAGCGCAGGCTTTGGACCCACTCTGTCGGCTTGCGGGTTCGATTCCCGC
>JAAAKG020125731.1:0-14886 GCA_010014905.2 Druon quercuslanigerum
ATTTTAAATTCAAACAATAATTTTAATAATAATTAAAAACCTTTTTTAAAGAAATATTTGAATATTGTATTTTTAATAAATAAATAATATTTATAAAAAAATTTAATTGTTTCAATTCGTGAATCTTTCTGTCGGGAAATAATTTTAAAATTCAGCAATTTTCTTTCGGGAATTTTATTTTTCGGGAATTTTCCAATTCGGTAATAATTATTAAAAATAGTGAATAATTATTATAGATATAAAAAAATGAAGAATATATATAAAATCTAAATAAAACCTACAGATGTCTTAATAAAGCAAAGCAGATCACAGTTAAGAGAACGTTTTTTATAAAGTAGGTGCATAGCTTCGAAGGACATTAAAATAAATATAGTAATTGACAAGAAAGAAGTTCGAGTTTTCCATGGTTGCCCATGGAAATTTGCATAGTCCCACGCCATTGCGCCGTGTGATAATGGTATTGTTTCCAGCTTATGCCGTACCGGCCATACGCAGCCGTATATTATTACGTGACACTGTCCATGCAATCTGAACCTCTCTATCTCTTCAGTCTTCACTCTTCAGTCGACGTCCAGCGCTTAGGCTCGAAGTGTCTATTTTCCTACCCTAGTCTTCCTTCCGGCCCCATACCAGTTCTTCCGTTCAATTTAGGTCTGTCTCAAACGCCATTTTCAAGTTCCCATATAAAAAAGTCTTTATTTAGTCAACAAAATATTTTTCATTTCTATTCAAGTCCCTTAATAACAATTGCAAATTTACAACAGTTTCAAAATTTGTTCACAACAGGGACAAAGTGTTTTTTTTTAAAAGGATTTTTGGAAAGTAAGGAATTTAAATTCGAAAAGTGTTATGTGTTTTATCATTCGTGAGTGCTTAAAGTTTGTGAACTATGTGTCGAAAGTGATTTTAAAAAGAAATTTATGAATCTTTTTATAGCAAAATCTCTCGGGGACGAAATTTGTTCCTTTTTTGTTAATTTGCGAAACTGGCGTATTTTTCCAATATGCGAAAAAAAAACTACAGCGTTATGCGTATTTGAATTTTGTGCTCTTTTTAAGAAAAAAACACAACTTTTTTATAACTTTGGACATAATTGGGTTATTTAAGATTTATTTTCCCATTTAAGTGCCTTTTCGATTCTGGTCATAAATGGTCCTAAACAGACAAGGATTGATAAATCATTTCCGTTGGATTTGAGCGAATGATGCTGTTTGTCACGCTTGACTGAGCACCGCTTCTCTTTCAATCCGGGGCTCCCCGCTTTACCTAATTTCTTGGATCGAAATTCTAGGAATAACTTAAATGGGAGTTACTTAAATGGGATTCCCAGTGTATATTAATTATATGTCAAAAGTTACAGAGATTTACAGATTTTTTTTGTCAACATTACCAAAAATTCAAATACGTATAACTTCATATACATTTTTCTCGACACTCGGAAAAATAAATGTCCCGTAATTTTCTTTAAAAAAAAACATATTTTGTTCCGAGAAAAGTACAATCCTTTTAATTGATTTTCGAATTTTCCCAATCAAAAAACACCAATATAATGTTTTCCAGTATAATTTGTCATAATTTTCACTTTTACATGTTCTGCTGACATATTTTTTTGTAGTATATAATTTTGATACATATTTTATCCTTTTATGAAAGAAAAATTGCATCTCTGTTTCATATAAAAAGGAGGAAATTATTTCGAGAGGGGATCATGATTGCCCTAATTAAAATTCGAAAGGATTTATCCTAATGCCTGTGATCAATTTGAAACTCTCAAGCCAAGGGAGTCCAGTTAGTGCATTGTTTTAAATTTGTAAAATAATTGTACACTTCTGGTGAAATCATGTGGAACCGTAAAGTGTTCATCAGGATTATTGAAGTGGTACGTAGTTAAGAATTTTTAAATATTTTCTGTAATAAAGATATTTTATTGAATCAAGTCTCATGTTGATAAAAAGTAAGAGTAAAAAAGTTGTAAATGAAATTTTATTCATTGAATAGAATTTCTTAACATTTTGTCAAAGAGGTATATAATTTATTCAGTCATATTTCGATATTAAGAAATATTTTCCATTGATTGTAATATTTTGCGTCGGTGAAGAATTCACTGATTCATTTACACGCAAGTCAATTTGAATACTTGATGATTCCTATCAAAAGTATGGAAAATCGGAAAATTATTGAAAAATTTCATTCCCTTGAGGATAAAATTAGATATTGATATTCGAGGGAGAAACAACTCTGCTACTTCTAGGTTATCCTAGATAATCCAGGGGCATAGCTAACGCCGTATCAGCCGTATCAATGATACGGGCCCCCAAATAAGAATGAATGAATGCAGTTTTTGTTTATTTTCCTAACCCCCCCCCCAAATAAATTTTGATACAGGTTCCCTCAGGACTAGCTACGCCACTCAGATAATCCCCTTGAAATCCTATGTTATTCACCTGTAATCCAGAGTATTCCGAACCATAGTATGTAAGCCACATTTGATAGTAGGTAATCTACTTATAAACCGGAATAATCCAGAGCAATCCACATGTAATGTCAGATAATCCAGAATTATTCACCTTTAATCCTATGTAATCAGCTACATAATCCGTTTATAATTCAGAGTAATTCCACGAAGTTGACTTGAAGGGTCCAAGGTCTAAACCTGTCAACTGACATTTCAGAAATGTTACACGATGAAGGAAAATCGTTCCGTGAACTTAGACTCCTGGTACCAAAACGCGATTTTCGAAAATCTAAAAAAAACTAAAATGAATTTTACCGTTTCGTTTGCGGGATATTAATTGCGTGTACAAAATGTTCCAGAAAAGAAAAAACATCAATGAAAAAAAAATGTCAGTTAACAGGTTTGGACCGCCGACCCTTCACTTGTAATCTGGTGTAATTCACACTAATTAACTTGTAATCGGTGTAATCTAAGTAATCAAGTAATCCGAGGTAATCCCAGTATTCCACCTGTGATGCAAGTAAAAAAATTACTTGTGATGATAAGTATCCAATTATAATCTAGAGTATTCACTTGTAATCCAGAATTATCTAAGTAATCGGGATAATTTGATTCATCTGAATAATCCACTTGTAATCCGTGGCAATTCACTTGTAATCAGTGGCAATCCCCTTGTGATCCGGATTAATTCACTGTTTTAAGATTTCCAGATTTCGATTTCCAAATTTCGATTTTTTTAAGTAGGCAATATAGAAAAACAAAAGATAACGTAACTTATTCCTCTTACTTTTAGAAGTAACTACAAAATAAAATCCTCGATATTTAAAGTCTAAGTTAAAAAATAATACACAATTTACATTTATTCAAATTAAGTAGACAGTCTATAGATAAATCTTTTTTTTCAGGTCATATTACGTATAAATATGTAGAAAAGTATTAAAATGAAAAATTATTTTAAAAATAATTATTACTTACGTTAGCACTCCCTAAACGATTTTTGTAATTAAAATAAAGAAAAACTTATCTGTTTCCACTCCACAATTATCCAGATGAAAAATCGTAGCTACCAATTTTTGTTTAAAAAAATCAGGAATCCAATTGTACACTGAGAAAAATGGATGATACTGATTATGATGCTGGATTTAAAATTAGTTGACAGTAATGTATAGATATGAAACCGTACAATATTCATATTATTTTTGAAAATCTTGGTTTATAAAATCGAATGTTAAGCATGGGTGGGCGCGGTTAGTTTTCGGATGGGTGAGCGTTAGTAATTTTCGCTAGTCGTGTTTTTTGGCTGCGTTTAACTTCTGTCGCGTCAGAGGTTTGACACCGTGGTTGAATGTAGCACACTCGATGCTATCGAATGTCTACGTCTAAACTGAAATGGCTATGCTCAGAATTTTTTGGTCTTTTGCAGTTTTTCACTTCTCTGACCAAATTTTCACGCCAATCCGGCTGCAGACTGTAGATGATTTCCGAAATTGAAAACCCTGCAGCATTAAGTTCGGCATACATTGCTTGAAAGCTTATCACACTGAGAAAAAAAAGCAATGTTCCAGCAAAAAAATAATTTTTTCGATCAGTTATGGTTGTTCTTACCAAAATTTGGTTGCGACTACCAAAAAAGTAGTTGGACTTACAAAATAATTTATTTGGAAATGAGGTTTAGCAATTTTGATTACATACATCGAATTGCAAATTCTACACATGCGCTCCATGTGTTGGGCAAATGCGTTTCGTTTTGCTTACTTTCTATATAAAATAATTTTTTTTTTTTTGAATGACTTGATCTACTTGGTGATTCCTGACACAATATCTGCATAGACAAGATACAATTCCTCGTGGTAATCCATCGTTGAAATCACCGCATACAGAACCGCATAATATGTGACTCACGTTTGAGTCTTTCTTATTATTGCTATAATGTGTGCGACCTTACTTGTTACTTTGAGGTGCTTTCAGGTACGTGAAGTCTTTTTCCGCAATGCGCGTATAGGATGGAATAGGCGTGACCACTTTACTGGGTCGAAGATACCTCAGCGCACTTTATTATATGCGTGTTATGCTGATCACCTCACCAGCGATAAATCCGATGATTATGAGCTTTTGAAAGTGAAGTCTAGAAAAGAACTCTGTTCTTTAGCGACAAATAATGCAAATAAAAATTTCCCCATTGCAGTCGAAGGATTTTTCTAGGATGGTATTAATCATACCGTTTTACTGGGTCAGCATTGAAGTCTCTGTGAAAATTGACAGTTTTTTATTTTAAAAGTACATATGCAAATTTTAATAGATTAAAAAAAGTTTTTTAAATGAAATTGAGAATATAGATAATATAAAATGTATTAATATTTTATGTTTATGAAAGGAGAATGTGTCAAAAGAAGCAGCTAAGAATGTATTGGATATTGCAAATATTTGTCAAAAATGCTCATATTGAATAGGTCTTATTATTATATAATAAATTGAAATACATTTCAATAATAGGTTGTATTTGTTTATCGTGTTGGTAGGCAATGATTTTCCTAATTCGGTTTTAAAAATAATAAAAATAAAAAAAAATAAATAAAAAAAATAAAAAAAAATAAATAAAAAATTAAAAAAATAGTTTCTGGTTTTGTCGATTTAGGTCAGGAAATGATGAAGAAAATTTAGATTTCCGTTAGAGGTTTCGGATTATTATTAAGGATCGCGAAACGCCACAAAATAATTGCCTCCGGGGTTCATAAATTACCCATGTAAAATATATTGGAAAATAATAATTTTTGGGGTTTTAGGAATAACTTCTGTGAAAGGAGAACTCTTTTTATCAATCATATTGGTTTTCCACCCCTGACCACGTTTGAGCACTTTAATCTCATTTCTTTTCGCCCAAAATTATTATTGTTGGTCTAGCGGAATATCTATCAATTTTTTTAAAGTCATTTTTAATTATTTAGAAAAATAAAATTTAAAAAACTGGAATTTGTTTCAGTAATTTAAAATTTCTTGAAAATATTGATACTTGTACCAATAGCACAGCAATAATCATTTTTGCACAAAAAATGATACTAAAGAGTTCGGAGGTATGCATTTTGTGCAGAATTAACGTTTTGGATTTAGGGATATAGGAAATAATGTGTATAGTGTAAAAATTGATACTATCAATATTTTTGTGTTGGAAAAATTTCAGATTTGTACTGAGTGATCAAAAAACATAAGTAGGTATATCGACTTTTTTTAATTGTAAGATTTCGATTTAATTCGGTTCAACGTACAAAGATTGTTCCATTTCAGATTTAAATTTTTTGAAGTTTTTGTAAATTATAAAGCCTAAGAACGCAAAAAATTTACAATCTAAAAGAAACGTTAAAATTTTATAAAATTTAAAACTTTTGAACAAGGATCCAAATTTGAAAGATTTTATTATGAAAACTTAACAAGTATTAACATTTTTTCGAGTCGTTTAAATCTGTAAAGGGTTTAAATTTGGAACCTTATCCAAAATTAAACTGTTTCATATATAAAAGCTATCATATTTCAGTTTTAAGTTTTGCTAGTATTTATGATAAGAAAAAGTAGTCTACTAAAGATTTATCAGAATTAAAAAAAAAATCATTATTCTAAACCAAAAAAAATGACTAATATAATTTGATAATAACTCTGACAGAAACATGTAGCACTTCAAAAAATAATAAGATTCTTTAAATATACAATATTGTACATTATTGTTTTTGTCAAGAAACCTTCTTTAGATAATTATATTTTAGCAAAAGAAAATGCGGAAAATTAGGAAATGGTGTTGGAACAAAAAACGGCACTCTATAAATATTTATTTGACAATCTGAAGAAATTGGGAAAGTTCTTTTAAAAAGTAAATAAATCAAGGAAAGCGTTTTAGAGTTAGATGAGGGTTAAATGTAAACACAGAGACCCTCATAAGTTTAGGATGAACGCGTTTATTATTATTTATTATTTTTGTCCGATTAAAAAATATTCTGTCCGATCCAGTTTCACCCTGTCCAATCCGATCCTATCCAGTTCAATCCTATCTTATTCGATTCTAGCTTATTTATCAGATTCTACCCTCTTCTATTTGATTTCTTCTAGTCTATCCGATTTGAATCGATCTTATCCGATTCTACCAGATTTTATCCGATCCTTCCCTTTTTAAACCTGTCCAATTCTACCCGATCCTATAATCCTATTCGATTCCCTAATTATTACAATAGGATTTTTCTCATTAATTTAAAAATTTGCCAACATATAAATAGTGGGAGGGGCATATTAACTACCTTAAATACTGATTCTTTGTTTCCTACTTTAGAAAGAAATTTAAGAAATTAGAACTGAAATCAGATTTTTAGTATTTCTATTGAGAGTGTTTCTCAATTGAGCGCTCCGATTCCAGTACGGGACATATCTCGGTAAAGTTGGAAGGAGGTTGGCCCCTGGCAAATAAAAATCGAAATTTAAAAATGTGATTTTTAAAGAATGCATTCATATAGGAAATTAGATTGCGCATCTTCTTTCCTCAGCAAAAAAGTTTAATCTATTATAGTTTTCGAGATAACCATTATAATGATGTTTTTTTCTGAAGACGATTTGTAATTAATTTTTGGTCTCTCGCTCGTCGTCACATCTACAGTTTTTGGAATTTTTTGATGAAATTTGGAGACAATACTCTCCAAAGCATCCTTAGAACGATGATATAAGCGAAAAGTGTACATCATTATTTACAACAAAATAAAAAATTGTTTTCTCGGCCATTCTGAATTTAAATCCTTATAATCTTCGATCGATTCGTTTATCAAGCGATGTTTCCACAAATATAAACTTTCTGTGAAGAAGTTGTCCAGAAAACTATATGGTAATTTTCTGTGAAAAACTTTCTTCAAAAAACTGAATAGGTAAAAAACTGCGAATGCAAAACTTGGAGCGTGCGAACTAAACTCTTTTAGGCGACAGGCATACAGGCGGACTCAAATGTAGGTACGCACGTAAATGATGAGAAAATTCAGAATAATATAAAAAGTATCCAATTATGATATATTTAAAGAGGTTGAATACTTTTATAACGCGCCAATGAACAAGTTATATAATAATATAATAATAAATATCAAATAATAAAATATGATGAACAAGTTATATAAATTAAATTACATTTTTCAAATCACAGCTATGCCCACTTTGCTACCCATGAATTCTAAAAAAATTCTATATAATTTCCATACAATTCACGTGAGGATTATATCAAACGCATTCTACAAGAATAATTATACAGAATTTATTCAATTTATTCCATTTGTTTTCAATTAGTAAAACCAATGGTAAACTAATTTTAAATTTATGTATTCAAAATATTTAAAAAATAAAGAGAATTAACCTTTTCTGAGAATATTTGATATTAATTTAAATATTATTATTTTTCAGTTATTATGCATAGCATGTGTGATAGCTTTGAGGGTGACTGATGATGAGAGCCGAAGGGTTTTCCACTACCTCAGAAATCGCAGTCGTGAATGGTCATTACTCAACAACGTAACATGGGGAGAGATCGGTAACATCAATATGCATTTTTCTTTTATGCCTTTTATGCTTTGTCTTTATTTTTTTAACCATTGTGCTTTGTTCTCACCATTAGGACAGGCTTTTGCGACAGTCACATGTGGAGGCTACATTATTGTGACTGCTGGTCTTCTTGTTGCTGCTGCTACCGGAGAACTCAGAGGTCGTAAAACGGTAGGCATTGCAAATTATAATTAATACTATTTATAATTTATGTCAGTACTAATCATAGCTATTTTTATTTTCAACCATGAAGCATTTAATTTTACATTCTTTCGTCTTTCGCTATCCATTATATTTACTCAACTATTTTATTACCCCAAGTTTTATTTATTTAGATACGCTGCGAATTCTCTTCCGGCATATTTTGCCGGATTTTATTTTTCTCTTCCAGGAGATTTTGTCGGATTTTAATGTTCTCTTCAGGGGCATTTTTCCGGAGACAAATTTATTACAAATTCTTCGAAAATAATTTTCTATTCTGGTATATCTTGACGGAGACGAATTTTTTAACTTTCTGGAATTAATCTTGAACTTTTTGGAATTCGTGATGAATTCTTTGGAATTCCTTAGTATTCATTTACACTTTAATGATAAAATATGCATACTTGCAGGCATTATTTCTGAATTCATTGAAATTAATTATAAATTCTTTTGATTTTTTTAGAAGTCAATTGTACGTTGAATGATTGGCCGGCATTTTACCGGATTTTAATTTTCAATTCTGGAATATTTTTCCCACAAAGAATATTCAAATTTGTTGTAATTAACCTTGAATTCTTTGGAATAATTCATTATAAATTCTTTAGGATTGTTTATAATTCTTTATCATTAAATTATATGATGATGATGAAATATGCCGGAAGAGAAAATTAAAGTCCCCCAAAACATGCCAGAAGGGAAAATTATAACCGGCATATCTTGACGGAGAGGAATTTTTTAACTTTCTGGAATTAATCTTAAATTCTTTGGAATTCATGAAAAATTCTTGGGAATCCCTTAGAATTTAATTATAACTTGATGATAAAATATTCCGCTATTTTACCGAATTTTAATTTTCTCTTCGAGAATACTTTTCTGGCAATGCATTTTTTTGAACTTGCAGACGTTATTTTAAAATTTTTTGGAATTGATTATAAGTTTTATGGATTTTTTAGAATTTATTTGTAGGTTGAAGATAAAGTTTGCCGGAATTGTACCGGATTTTAATTTTCAACTCTGGAATATTTTTCCGACAACGAATATTTAAATTTGTTGTAACTAACCTTGAATTCTTTGGATTAATTTATCATAAATTCTTTGGGATTCTTTATAATTCTTTATAATTAAATTATACGATGATGATGAAATATGCCGGATAAGAAAATTAAAGTCCCCCAAAACATCCGGCATATCTTGACGGAGAGGAATTTTTTAACTTTTTGGAATTACTCTTGAATTCTTTGGAATTCAAGATCAATTACTTAGAATTCAGTTACACGTTAAAGATAAAATATTCCGTTATTTTACCAGATATTAATTGTCTCTCCGAGAATACTTTTCCGGCGATGAATTTTTTTAACTTGCAGGCAGTATTTTGAAATTCTTTGGAAATAATGTTCTATTTCGGTATATCTTGACGAAGACGAATTTTCTAACTTTCAGGAGTTAATCTTGAATTTTTTGGAATTCATGATAAATTCTTAGGAATTCCTTATAATTCAATTACACTTTAATGATAAAATATGCCGGTGTTTCACCGGATTTTAATTTTCAATTCTGGAATATTTTTCCGGCAACGAATATTTAAATTTATTCTAATTAACCTTAAATTCTTTGGAATAATTTATCATAAATTCTTTAAGATTCTTTATAATTCTTTATAATTAAATTATACGATGATGGTGAAATATGCCAGAAGAGAAAATTAAAATCCCCCAAAACATGCCAGAAGGAAAAATTAAATCCGGCATATCTTGACGGAGAGGAATTTTTTAACTTTCTGGAATTAATCTTGAATTCTTTGGAATTCATTAAAAATTCTTTGGAATTCCTTAGAATTTATTTACACTTTGATGATAAAATATTTTGTTACTTTACCGGATTTTAATTATCTCTTCGAGAATATTTTTCCGGTAATGAATTTTTTGAACTTGCAGGCATTATTTTTAAATTCTTTGGAATTCATTATAAGTTTTTTGGAATTTTTTAGAACTTAATTGTACGTTGAAGATAAAATTTACCGGCATTTTAACGAATTTTAATTTTCAATTCTGGAATATTATTTCAGCGACGAATATTTGAACTCGATGGAAATAACTTTAAGTTTCTTGGAATAATTCATCATAGATTTTTTGGGATTATTTATCATTCTTTATAATTGAATTAAATTATACGATGATGATAAAATATGCCGGAAGCGAAAATTAAAATCCCCCATAACATGCCAGAAGGGAAAATTAAATCCGGCACATCTTGACGGAGAGGAATTTTTTAACTTTCTGGAATTAATCTTGAATTCTTTGGAATTCATGAAAAATTCTTTGGAATTCCTTAGAATTCCTTAGAATTTAATCAAACTTTGATGATAAAATATTATGTTAGATTACCGGATTTTAATTATCTCTTCGAAAATACTTTTCCGGTAATGATTTTTTTTAACTTGCAGGCATTATTTTTGAATTCTTTGAAATTAATTATAAATTCTTTGGAATTTTTTAGAATTTAATTGTACGTTGAAGATAAAATTTGCTGGCATTTTACCGGATTTTAATTTTCAATTCTGGAATATTTTTCCGACAACGAATATTTAAATTTGTTGTAACTAACCTTGAATTCTTTGGATTAATTTATCATAAATTATTTGGGATTCTTTATAACTCATTATAATTAAATTATACGATGATGATGAAATATGCCGGAAGAGAAAATTAAAGTCCCCCAAAACATGCCAGAAGGGAAACTTAAATCCCGCATGTTTTGGCGGAAGGCAATGTTCGACCTACTTAAGAAGCTACTTTTTACAGCTGAAGTTAATTGTACACTTTTATTGTCGTAATTGACTTATTAGTTAACTTGATTAGAAGTAAAAGACTGAAATACTACTCGCTCACTTTGCTTGATTTTTTATCAATTTTTTCTAATCACAAAGTGTATAAAAATACTTCGTATATTGCCGCTGGTTAAGGTTAATTTATATTTCCGATAACTGTGCATTTTTTGTGAAATGCAATTAACCACGGAATATTGCTCAATTCAATTATCACGGTTACGCGTATTTCACTCGCATGTGGTCGCCACCGAAATAAAAACAATTCTCACGACCTCCATGAGATTCTCTACGCATGAGGAATGTGCATTGTAACTTTCAAAACAACAATCTATTATAAAAGCAGACAATCGACGTATGTCACTTTATCTGATTTTAAATTTCAATAAAAATTTAAATTAAATTTCAAAATTAGTCTCTATTTTGGTATTTAATGTCCGTATCTTCGATGCAAAAATGCCAAAAATCCTATATCGGGGGAAAAAAATTCTATCTAAAAAATATTATTATTTATTTCTTTTGAATAAAAAAACATTATTATTTACGAAGAAGGTTGAAAACTTATAAAAATAATTATTGTTGTAGCACTAGATTTTGTAATTAAATTTTTTCTTTTTATCGCTTCTTACGAGAGCTCTTAAATAGTATGATGAAAACTTAATAAAAATAGAAAATATGATATTTTACATTCTAATTGAAAATGCTCATAAATCCATTAAATTCTGAAATCAAACATGGAAAAATGTATAATTCAAACCAAAAATCCTGAAAATAATGATCAATAAAAATAAAACCGAAATGTTTTCGAAAAAAGTAAATTTTTACATTATTTCAAATGTTATACAAAATTGAAGAGTCACGTGGAATTTTTTGGTTTGATAAGAAAAAAGGAAAAATGGCATAAGTAGGCATCCAAGTTTTTTAAAAATGTGAAAGTTAAACAGCCTGTTATGTAATTATTTCCACTTATGTTTATTTAATTAGGCTTTTTTAATCATTATAATTTTAACGTAAACTATGAAGAAATAAATTATAAATTTCAAACCACTGAATTAGTATTTCTTAGTTGAAAATTCACATTCTTGCTTGAAACTGCATCATTTTATTTCAATATTTGTATCTTTGTTTGAAAATTGAACTATTTTTTTGTAAAAAAATGATTTTTTAAATTTAATATGTAACTTTTGCATTTCTGATATATAATGTATCTTTTTTAATTTAAAATTCAAGTAAACATGGTTGAAAAATCATGTATATTGTTAATATGTTTTCTTTTCTGTAGAAAATTAGTCTTCTTAGTTAAAGATTCAATTTTTTTTTGGTTTTATCCTTTTTTTTAGAAAATTCTACAAAAATCTTTAAAAAGTAATTTTTTATAGAATGTTCAACTTTCTTGTAGAAAAATTGTCTTTTTTTTATTTGATAATTAAAATTTTTTGGTAGAAAACTCATTTCTACGGTTAAAAATTTAACTCTATTTTTCAAAAGTCATTTTAAAATTAATTTTTCGAACTGAAAAGTGTACTATTCCATTTGAGATTAGAATTTTTTTCTGAAGTATAATCACTAAGTTAAAAACTAAGTTATCTGGTTAAAGATTCTTGATTCTAGTTGGAAATTGTTCGATAGAAAATTAAAATATTGTCTTGAAAATTCGTTTTTTTGTTCATAAAAATTAATTTTTGGTACTGAAAGTTCAGGAAATGGTTCGGCAGAAAATTAAAATATTGTCTTGAAAATTCGTTTTTTTTACTTTTTTCTCCCTCTTTTTTCTTTTTTGTTGATATTTATGTCTCCAATGAGCCGGAAAGTAAGACAGTTTGGGAATCAGTAATTTAAGAATTAAATCTTTTTCATGCTCTTTTGCATAAAATTATTCTTGAGAAAATGGATTATTTTTCAATCTTAAAATAAAAATTTTTTAACAGAGACACTAAACAAGTGATTCGTTCCAATCTATGGGTTTCACTTACGAATATTTTATGATTTCCTCTAATTGAGTTGGAAATGTTTTTACCTCAGTTTCATAGAAGAAGTCTTTTTATTTAATTTTTGGATTATTAAAATATTAAAAATTCTAATTAAATAAATAATAATATTTTTAATGTTAGCAATTTTTAGAAATGTATTATGTTTGGATTATTATTTTTCAATTTTTTTGATAATATAATATTCTGAATACATTAGTTCCAAATCAACCAAAAAATAAAAATTAATTTTTGAACTGAAAGTGTAACTATTACATTTTTGTGTAAATTAGTATTCCTCAGTTGAAGATACATGAATTTTGTGTAAATTAGTATTCCGTAGTTAAAAACAAATGGATTTTGTTTAAATTTCGTGTTTTTTTGTGTACAAAATTAATTTTTCTGCTTGAAACTGCCTTTGGTTGAAAATTTAACCAATTTGTTGAAAATTCTTTTTTTGGGAGTGGAAAAATAATTTTTTAAATTGAAAATGTAAACATTCCATTTTTCAATACAAATTTATCATTTTCAGTTGAAAATTGAAGTACTTGGGTAAAAATTCATGTGCTAGCCTTGTAAAAAATTCATCGTTTTTGGTAGAAAATTATTCTTCTCGGTTAAAAATCATGTTTTTGATTGAAAATTTCACATCTTTTCATAATAAATAAATCTAGCTTGTTCAAGTTAAATCATTTTTGGTCAAAAAAATCTCCTTTTTGGTTAAAAATTCATCTGATTAATGAAAAATTTGTCCTTAGATAAAAGTAAACGGATTTTATTTAAATTTAGTTTTTTGTTGTGTATGAAATTAATTTTCCTGCTTGAAACTGCATAGTTTTAGTTAAAAAATACTCTCTTTGGTTAAAAATTTAACCAATTATTCTTCTTGGTTAAAAAAATCATGTTTTTGGCAGAAAATTATTCTTCTTTGTTAAAAAATCATGATTTTGGTTGGAAATTTAACATTTTTTTATTGAAAATAAATCTAGCTTGTTGATTTTTTTTCATTTTTGATAAAAAAAAACTCTCCATTTTTGGTTAAAAAATCATCTGATTAATGAAAAATTTGTCTTTTTGGTTGAGTATTCAACGATTTTGTTAGAAATCCCAGAATTTGGTTGAAAAATCATTTTTTGTTTGAATATTCTGCATTTTTAGTTGAAAATTTAACTCTTTGGTAGAAATTTATTTTTTATCTGAAAATTTAACTATTCCTTTTGATGATTTATGATTTTAGTTCAAATTTTTTTTTCTTGAAAATCAATTTTTAAACCAATAAATTAACTATTTCCATTTTTGCGTAAAATTGTTCTTTTTCAGTTGAAAATTCAACTGTTTGTTTCAAAAATTATCTTTTTAGTTGAACTGTCAACTACTTTATTGAAAACTCATCTACTTTGTTCAAAAGTCGTCTTTTTCGGTAGAAAATTAATCTTTTTGGTTGAAAATTCAACATTAAAAAAAAATTAATCCTTTTTTACTGAAAATTCGCTTGATTTTTTATCACGGCACAGAGTGTAGCCAAAAGCACTTTTTGTGGACAAAAGTCTGTCTACAACTCAAATTTTCAATAGATTTGGGCGTTTGTATTTTTGTATATCGAGTCGGTGCGAGAATTTCAATTGGGCTAAAGCAAAATTTTTTATTTTACAATAAAATAAACAATATTTTTACCCTAAATTTTTAGATCAACCTTTATTTGTAATATTTTTCAGTAGGTTAGAGTGAGAAAAAATTGTTTATACTGTTGTAAACAAATTAATGAACAAAAGCCATTTTTTGCGATTCGCAATTATTAGTTGTTTGAAATTTACAGTTTTTATATAGAATATGAGAGAAATATATGCCTAATTATGATTATTTAAAAATATCTGCTGCTTGGC
>JAAAKG020125742.1:0-14886 GCA_010014905.2 Druon quercuslanigerum
TTACTTGAAACCTTTAAAAATCCTTAAAACTTCTAAAACTTCAAAGTAACTTTTAAAACATTTTAGTTCTTTTAAAACTGTTTTAAATTATGCAACATTTTTAAAAAATGGTATTAAAATCTTTCGCACTCCTTTTACTTGAAATCCTTAAAAATCCTTTAAAGGCTTAAAAATATAATTTGGAAATCTTTAGAAATCTCGATTTTATTTTAAAAAATTTTGAAATCTTCTCAAAACTTCAAAGTATCTTTTAAAATATTATTGTGTTTCTAAAATTGTTTTAAATCATGCAAAATTTTTAAAAATTGTATTAAAATTTTCAGAAAAGTGATGGAAAATAGAAATTCCGATTCAAAATTTTTTTATTTTTTTTTTCAGATTTTAAAGTATTCATAGTTAAGTTACCAGTTTCTACAATTGCGCGCTCTGCGCTTCTGTATTTTTTTCCAAATTGAGAACAAAATAATTTTTTAAATGAATATAATCTTCTGTAGATTCTTGAGAAAAATACAACTGATTTTTGAAGATTTAAAACGTGTCGAAAAAGTATAAATTTTACACAAGAACAATTCTAGTTAATTTAAAAAATATTTCGAATTTTTGGAAACTAAAGAAATTTAAAATTCTCATGAATTAAAAGATCCTTTGTATTTTTTTAGTTTCAGGAAATTATTTGCTTTTTCTAAAAATCTATCTTAGTATTCTCTTTAAATTAATTTGATAAAATAAAAAATAAAAATTTTACTTGAAATCTTAAAAAATCCTTAAAAGGCTTTAAAATATAATTTGGAAATCTTTAGAAATCTCAATTTTGTTTAAAAATTTATAAAATGTC
This sequence comes from Druon quercuslanigerum, assembly GCA_010014905.2. Classification (NCBI taxonomy): domain Eukaryota; kingdom Metazoa; phylum Arthropoda; class Insecta; order Hymenoptera; family Cynipidae; genus Druon; species Druon quercuslanigerum. The sequence continues at coordinate 836 of JAAAKG020125742.1, forward strand.
TTCAAAACTTCTAAAACTTCAAAGTAACTTCTAAAATATTTTAGTTTTTCTAAAATTGTTTTAAATCATGCATTTTTTTTTTAATTGTATTAAAATCTTTTGCATTCCTTTTCCATATATTTTGAAATCTTTAAAACATACAAATAATATTTTAAAATAAAACCTAAAACTCTATAAATTTTCCAAAAAATTTCCTAAAATTTTTTAATATTTTTTATCTCATGAAAACTTCATACATTTCTTGATATTTGTTAACCTTTTTGTACTGATTTTAAAATGTTTTTATGCCTTTTTAAATTTGCTTTAAAAATAATTTTCTTAACAAAAAAGTGGGAGAAGATAGAAATTCCTATCCAAAACATTTTTATTTATGTTTTTCAGTTTTAAAAATATTTATAGTTAAATTACCAGTCTCTACAATTGCGCGCTCCGAGCTTCTGTATTTTTTTCTAAATTAAGAAAAAATTAATTTTTTATATAAATATAATCTCCGTTAGAAACTTGAGAAAATTTAAAAAGCTTTTTGAAGATTTAAGACCTGTCGAAAAAGTATAAATTTTAGACAAGCACAATTCTATTTAATTCAAAAAGTATTTCAAATTTTTGGAAGCTAAAGAAATTTAAAATTCTCATAAATTAAAATATCCTTTGTATCAATGTATTATAATTATATAATAATAATAATTAATTTACTAAAACAAAAAAATCATTATTATTTTACTTGAAAACATAAAAATTTCTTAAAAGGCTTTAAAATATAATTTTGAAATCTTCAGAAATCTCGATTTTGTTTAAAAGTTTTTGAAATCTTTTCAAAACTTCTAAAAGTTCAAAGTAACTTTTAAAACATTTTAGTTTTTTCTAAAATTGTTTTAAATCATGCAAAATTTTTAAAATTTGATATTAAAATTTTCAAAAAAGTGAGGGAAAATAGAAATCCCTATTCAAAATTTTTTTATTTATTTTTTTCAGTTTTTAAAGTATTTATAGTTAAATTACCAGCTTCTACAATTGCGCGCTCTGCGCTTCTGTATTTTTTTCTAAATTAACAATAAAATAATAAAGAAATAATAATAATAATAATTTTTATATAATTATAATCTTCTTTAGATTCTTGAGCAAAATACAAAAGATTTTTGAAGATTTAAAACGTATCGAAAAAGTATAAATTTTACACAAGAATAATTCTAGTTAATTAAAAAAATATTTCAAATTTTTGGAAACTAAAGAAATTTAAAATTCTCATGAATTAAAAGATCCTTTGTATTTTTTTTTTTTAGTTTCAGGAAACTATTTACCTTTTGTAAAAATCTATCTTAGTATTCTCTTTACATTAATTTGATAAAATAAAAAATAAAAATTTTAGTTGAAATCTTAAAAAAATCCTTAAAAGGCTTTAAAATATAATTTGGAAATCTTCAGAAATCTAGATTTTGTTTAAAAAATTTTGAAATCTTTTCAAAACTTCTAAAACTTCAAAGTATTTTTTAAAATATTTTAGTTTTTCTAAAATTGTTTTAAATCACGCAAAATTTTTTTTAAAAATCGTATTAAAATCTTTCGCGTTCCTTTTCTCTATAATTTTGAATTATTCAAAACTTACAAATAATCTTTTAAATTAAAACCTAAAACACTATTAATTTTTCGGGAAATCTTCAAAAGTTTAAAAATATTTTTTATTTCTTGAAAACTTTATACATTCCTTGATATTTGCTAAAATATTTGAACAGATTTTTAAATGTTTTTATATCTCTTTAAATTTAGTTTAAAAATATATTTTTCAAAAAAAAGTGAGACAAATAAGAAATTCCTATCCAAAAATTTTTATTTATTTTTTTCAGTTTTTAAAATATTTATAGTTAAATTATCAGTTTCTACAATTGCGCGCTCCGCGCTTCTGTATTTTTTCCACCTTGAGAATAAAATAATTTTTTATATAAATATAATCTTCTTTAGATTCTTGAGAAAATTCAAAAAGATTTTTAAAGATTTAATACATGTCGAAAAAGTATAATTTTAGGCAAAAAATTCTATTGAATTCAACAAATATTTCGAATTTTCGGAAGCTAAAGAAATTTAAAAATCTCTTGTATTAAAAGATCCTTCGTATCAATGTATTATAATTATATAATAATAATAATTAATTTTCAAAAACAAAAAAATTATTATTATTTTACTTTAAATCATTAAAATTCCTTAAAAGGCTTTAAAATATAATTTTGAAATCTTCAGAAATCTCTGTTCAAAAAAGTGATGGAAAATAGAAATCCCTATTCAAATATTTTTTTTTATTTTTTTCAGTTTTTAAAGTATTTATAGTTAAATTACCAGTTTCTACAATTGCGCGCTCTGCGCTTCTGTATTTTTTTCCAAATTGAGAACAAAATAATTTTTTAAATGAATATAATCTTCTGTAGATTCTTGAGAAAAATACAACTGATTTTTGAAGATTTAAAACGTGTCGAAAAAGTATAAATTTTACACAAGAACAATTCTAGTTAATTTAAAAAATATTTCGAATTTTTGGAAACTAAAGAAATTTAAAATTCTCACAAATTAAAAGATCTTTTGTATCAATGTATTATAATTATATAATAATTAATTTACTAAAATAAAAAAATCATTATTATTTTACTTGAAATCATTAAAATTCCTTTAAAAGCTTTAAAATATAATTTTGAAATCTTCAGAAATCTCGATTTTGGTTAAAATTGTTTGAAATCTTTTTAAATCTCCTAAAACTTCAAAGTAATTTTTAAAAAATTTAATTTTTCTAGAATTGTTTTAAATCATGCGAAATTTCTTTTCCATATATTTTGATATCTTTAAAACTTACAAATAATCTTTTGAAATAAAACCTAAAACACTAGAAATTTACCAGGAAATTTTTAAATTTTTTAAACATTTTTTTTTCTTGAAAACTTTATACATTCCTGCATATTTGCTGAAATATTTGAACTGATTTTAAAAATGTTTTTATAACTCTTTAAATTTGCTTTAAAAATAATTTTTTTAACAAAAAAGTGAGAGAAAATCGAGGAGAAAATAGAAATTCCTATCCAAAAAATTTTTATTTACTTTTTTCAGGTTTTAAAGTATTTACAGTTTAATTACCAGTTTCTACAATTGCGCGCTGCGCGCTTCTGTATTTTTTTTCCAAATTGAGAACAAATTAATTTTTGATATAAAAATAATCTTCTTTCGATTCTTGAGAAAATTCAAAAAGATTTTTGAAGATTTACGACATGTCGAAAAAGTATAAATTTTATAAAAGAACAATTCTAGTTAATTAAAAAAATATTTCGAATTTTTGAAAACTAAAGAAATTTAAAATTCTTTTCGTTTCAGGAAATTATTTGACATTTATAAAATACTTTGTCAATATTCTCTTTAAATTCATTTAATAAAATAAAAAAATTATTTTACTTGAAATCTTTAAAAATCCTTAAAAGGCTTTAAAATATAATTTTGAAATCTTCAGAAATCTCGATTTTGTTCAAAAATTTTTGAAATCTTTTTAAAACTTCTAAGACTTTAAAGTAACTTTTAAAATATTTTAGTTTTTCTAAAATTGTTTTAAATCACTTCAAAAGTTTAAAAATATTTTTTATTTCTTGGAAACTTTATACATTCCTTGATATTTGCTAAAATATTTGAACAGATTTTGAAATGTTTTTATATCTCTTGGAATTTGCTTTAAAAATTAATTTTCCAACCAAAAAGTGAGAGAAAATAGAAATTCCTATCCAAAAAACTTTTATTTATTTTTTTCAGGTTTTAAAGTATTTACAGTTTAATTACCAGTTTCTACAATTGCGCGCTGCGCGCTTCTGTATTTTTTTTCCAAATTGAGAACAAATTAATTTTTGATATAAAAATAATCTTCTGTAGATTCTTGAGAAAATTCAAAATGATTTTTGAAGATTTAAGACATGTCGAAAAAGTATAAATTTTAGGCAATAACAAGTCTAGTTAATTCAACAAATATTTCGAATTTTTGGAAACTAAATTTGACTTAAAAAAAAAACCTATATCAATATTCTCTTTATATTAATTTAATAAAATAAAAAAATTATTTCACTTAAAATCTTTAAAAATCCTGAAAAGGATTAAAAATATAATTTTGAAATCTTTAGAAATCTTGATTTCATTAAAAAATTTTTGAAATTTTTTCAAATCTCCTAAAGCTTCAAAGTAACTTTTAAAAATTTTTAGTTTTCTAAAATTGTTTTAAATTATGCAAAAAAATGGTATAAAAATAGTATTAAAAATGGTATAAAAATGGTAAAATCTTCCGCATTTCTTTTCCATATATTTTAAAATCTTCAAAACTTACAAACAATCTTTTGAAATAAAACCTAAATCACTATAAATTTTTCCGGAAATTTAAAAAAAATTTTAAATATTTTTTATCTCTTGAAAACTTTATACATTCCTTGATATTTGTTAACTTTTTTGAACTAATTTAAAAATGTTTTCATATCTCTTTAAATTTGCTCTAAAAATAATTTTTTCAACAAAAAAGAGAGAGAAAATAGAAATTCCTACACAAAAAATTTTTATTAATTTTTTTCAGTTTTTAAAGTATTCGTAGTTAAATTACCAGTTTCTACAATTGCGCGTTCTGCGCATCTGTGTTTTTTTCCAAATTGAGAACAAATTAATTTTTTATATAGATATAATCTTCTTTAGATTTTTAAGAAAATTCAAAAAGATTTTTGAAGATTTAAGACATGTCGAAAAAGTATAAGTTTTAGACAATAACAATTCTAGTTATTCGTAAAAATATTTCGAATTTTTGGAAACTAAGTTTGTCTTTTTTTAAAGTCTATATCAATATTCTCTTTAAATTAATTTACTAAAATAACAAAATTATTTTACTTGAAATCGTAAAAAATCCTTAAGAGGCTTTAAAATATAATTTTGAAATATTCAGAAATCTCGATTTTGTTAAAAAATTTTTGAATTTTTTTCAAAACTTCTAAAAGTTTAAAGTAACTTTTAAAACATTTTAGTGTTTCTAAAACTGTTTTAAATCATTCAAAATTAAAAAAAAAAATAATAATGAAATCTTCCGCATTCATTTTCCATATATTTTGAAATCTTTAAAACATACAAAGAATCTTTTGAAATAAAACAGAAAACACTATAAATTTTGCCGGAAATCGTGAAAAATTTAAAAATATTTGTAATTTCTTGAAAACTTCATCTATTTCTTGATATTTGCTAAAATATTTAAACTGATTTTGAAATGTTTTCATATCTCTTTAAATTTGCTTTACAAATTAATTTTTTCAACCAAAAAGTGAGAGAAAATAGAAATTCCTATACAAAAAATTTTTATTTATTTTTTTCAGTTTTTAAAGTAATTATAGTTAAATTACCAGTTTCTACAATTGCGCGCTCTGCGCGTCTGTATTTTGTTCCAGATTGCGAACAAATTAATTTTTTATATAAATATTATCTTCTTTAGATTCTTGCTGCAATAAATTTTAATAAATTTTAGACAAGAACAATTCTAGTTAATTCAAATAATAATTCGAATTTTGGGAAGCTAAAGAAATTTAAAATTCTCATGAATTAAAAGATCCTTTGTATTTTTTTTAATTTCAGAAAATTATTTGACTTTTATAAAATACTATATCAGTATTCCCTTTAAATTAATTTACTAAAATAAAAAAAATTATTTTACTTGAAATCTTTAAAAATCCTTAAGAGGCTTTAAAATATAATTTTGAAATATTCAGAAATCTCGATTTTGTTAAAAAATGTTTGAAATTTTGTCAACACTTCTAAAAGTTCAAAGTAACTTTTAAAAGATTTTAGTGTTTCTAAAACGGTTTTAAATCATGCAAAATTAAAAAAAAATAATAATGAAATCTTCCGCATTCATTTTCCATATATTTTGAAATCTTTAAGACATACAAAGAATCTTTTAAAATAAAACATGAAACACTATAAATTTTGCCGGAAATCGTAAAAAGTTTTAAAATATTTTTTATTTCTTAAAAACTTCATCTATCCCTTGATATTTGCTAAAATATTTTAACTGATTTTGAAATGTTTTCATATCTCTTTAAATTTGCTTTAAAAATAATTTTTTCAACAAAAAAGTGAGAGAAAATAGAAATTCCTATCCAAAATATTTGTATTTATTTTTTTCAGTTTTTAAAATATTTATAGTTGAATTACCAGTTTCTACGATTGCGCGCTCCGCGCTTCTGTATTTGTTTCCAAATTGAGAACAAAATAATTTTTTATATAAATATAATCTTCTATAGATTCTTGAGAAAATTCAAAAAGATTTTTGAAGATAAAAGGCATGACTAAATTTGACTTTGAAAAAAAATCTATATCAATATTCTCTTTAAATTAATTTAATAAAATAAAAAAATTATTTTACTTGAAACCTTTAAAAATCCTTAAAACTTCTAAAACTTCAAAGTAACTTTTAAAACATTTTAGTTCTTTTAAAATTTTTTTAAATTATGCAAAATTTCTAAAAAATTGTATTAAAATATTTCTCATTCCTTTTCCATATATTTTGAAATCTTTAAAATATACAAATAATATTTTAAAATAAAACCTAAAACACTATAAATTTTCCCGGAAATATTAAAAAGTTTTAAAATATTTTTTATTTCTGGAATAATTTATACATTCCTTGATATTTTCTAAAATATTTTAACTGATCTTGAAATGTTTTAATATCTCTTTAAATTTGCTTTAAAAATTAATTAATTAAAAAAAAGTGAGAGAAAAAAGAACTTCCTATCCAAATTTTTTTTCATTTTTTTAGGTTTCAAAGTATTCATAGTTAAATTACCAGCTTCTACAACTGCGCGCTCCGCGCTTCTGTATTTTTTTCCACATTGAGAACAAAATAATTTTTTATATAAATATCATCTTCTTTAGATTCTTGAGAAAATTCAAAAAGATTTTAAAATATTTAATACATGTCGAAAAAGTATAAATTTTAGACAAGAACAATTCTAGTTATATCAAAAAAAAAAAATATTTTGAATTTTTGGAAACTAAATTTTACTTTTTTTTTAAAAAAATCTATATCAATATTCTGTTTAAATTAATTTAATAAAATAAAAAAATAATTTTACTTGAAATCCTTAAACATCCTTTACAGGCTTTAAAATATAATTTTGAAATCTTTAGAAAGGTGGATTTTTTTAAAAAAATTTTGAAATCTTTTCAAAACTTCTGAAAGTTCAAAATAACTTTTAAAAAATTTTAGTTTTTCTAAAATTGATATTTGTTCACCTTTTTAACTGATTTTGAAATATTTTTATATCTCTTTAAATTTGCTTTAAAAATTAACCTTTCAACAAAAAAGTAAGAGAAAATAGAAATTCCTCTCCAAAAAAAAAAATTTTTTCAGGTTTTAAAGTATTTATAGTTAAATTACTAGTTTCTACAACTGCGCGCTCCGCGCTTCTGTATTTTTTTTACAAATTGAGAATAAAATAATTTTTTATATACATATAATCTTCTTTAGATTTTTGAGAAAATTCAAAAAGATTTTTGAAGATTTAAAACATGTCGAAAAAGTCTAAATTTCACACAAGAACAATTCTATTTAATTCAAAAAATATTTCGAATTTTTGGAATGAAAATTTGACTTATTCTAAAAATCTATATCAATATTCTCTTTAAATTCATTTACTACAATAAAAAAAATGATTATGAAAATAGCAATTCCTATTCAAAATTTTTTTCAGTTTTTAAAGTATTTATAGTTAAATTACCAGTTTCTACAATTGCGCGCTCCGCGCTTCTGTATTTTTTCCACATTGAGAACAAAATCATATTATATATAAATATAATCTTTTTTAGATTCGTGATAAAATAAATTTTAATAAATTTTAGACAAGAACAATTCTAGTTAATTCAAAAAATATTTCGAATTTTTGGAAACTAAATTTGACTTATTTTAAAAATCTATATCAATATTCTCTTTAAATTCATTTACTACAATAAAAAAATGTTATTATGAAAATAGCAATTCCTATCCAAAATTTTTTTTTTCAGTTTTTAAAGTATTTATGGTTAAATTACCAGTTTCTACAATTGCGCGCTCCGCGCTTCTGTATTTTTGATACAAATTGAGAATAAAATAATTTTTATATAAACATAATCTTCTTTAGATTCTTGATAAAATAAATTTTAATAAATTGTAGACAAGAACAACTCTATTATTTGACTTTTATAAAATGCTATATCAATATTCTCTTTAAATTAATTTACTAAAATAAAAAAATTATTTTACTAGAAATCTTTAAAGATCCTTAAAAGGCTTTAAAATATAATTTTGAAATATTCAGAAATCTCGATTTTGTTAAAAAAATTTTGAAATCTTTTCAAAACTTCTAAGACTTCAAAGCAACTTTTAAAATATTTTAGAGTTTCTAAAATTGTTTTAAATCTTGCAAAATTTTAAAAAATAGTATTAAAATCTTTGGCATTCCTTATCCACGCATTTTAAAATCTTCAAAACTTACAAATAATCTTTTAAATTAAAACCTAAAACCCAATAAATTTTCTTGGAAATCTTTAAAAGTTTTAAAATGTTTTCTTTCTCGAAAACTTCATACATTAGTTGATGTTTGCTAAAATATTTAAACTGATTTTAAAATGTTTTCATATCTCTTTAAATTTTCTTTAAAAATCAATTTTTCAACAAAAAAGTGAGAAAAAATATAAATTCCTATTCAAAATTTTTTTATTTATTTCTTTCAGTTTTTAAAGTATTTATAGTTAAATTACCAGTTTCTACAATTGCGCGCTCCGCGCTTCTGTATTTTTTTCCAAATTGAGAACAAAATAATTTTTTATATAAATATAATCTTTGATAGATACTTGAGAAAATTCAAAAAGATTTTAAAAGTTTTAATACATGTCAAAAAAGTATAATTTTAGGCAAAAAAATTCTAGTTAATTCAAAAAATATTTCGAATTTTTAGAAACTAAAGAAATTTAAAATTCTCATGAATTAAAAGATCCTTTGCATCAATGCATTATAATTATATAATAATAATATTTAATTTACTAAAACAAAAAAGTCGTTATTATCATTAAAATTCCTTAAAAGGCTTTAAAATATAATTTTGAAATCTTCAGAAATCTCCATTTCGTTTAAAGTTTTTTTCAAAACTTCTAAAACATTTTAGTTCTTCTAAAATTGTTTTAAATCATGCAAAATTTTTCAAAAATTGTATTAAAATCGTTCGCATTCCTTTTCCATATATTTCCCGGAAATCTTAAAAAGTTTAAAAATATTTTTTATTTCTTGAAAACTTTATAAATTCCTTGATATTTGTTAACCTTTTTGAACTGATTTTAAAATGTTTTTATATCTCTTGGAATTTCCTTTAAAAATTAATTTTTCAACAAAAAAGTGAGAAAAAATGGAAATTCCTATCCAAAAATGTCTTATTTATTTTTTTAAGTTTTTAAAGTATTTGTAGTTAAATTACCAGTTTCTACAACTGCGCGCCCCGCGCTTCTGTATTTTTTCTAAATTGAGAACACATTAATTTTTTATATAAATCTAATCTTCTTTAGATTCTTGAGAAAATTCAAAAAGATTTTTAAATATTTAAGACATGTCGAAAAAAAATACATTTTAGACAAGAAAAATTCTAGTTAATTCAAAAAATATTTCGAATATTCGGAAACTAAAGAAATTTAAAATTCTCATGGATTAAAAGATGCTTTGTATTCCTTTTAGTTTCAGGAAATTATTTGCCTTCTTAAAAATGTATCTCAATATTCTTTTAAAATTATTTAATGCAATAAAAAAATTATTTTACTTGAAATATTTAAAAATCCTTAAAAGGCTTTAGAATATAATTTTGAAATCTTTAAAACTTACAAATAATCTTTTGCAATAAAACCTGTTTGAACTGAATTTTAAATGTTTTTATATATCTTTAAATTTAATTTAATAATTAATTTTTCAACAAAAAAGTGAGAAAAATAGAAATTCCGATCCACAAAAACATTTTTTCTTCAATTTTTAAAGTATTTATAGTTAATCTTCTTTAGATTCTTAAGACAATTCAAAAAGTTAATTCAAAAAAAATTTGGAATTTTTGGAAATTAAATTTGACTTTTTTTAAAATCTATATCAATATTCCCTTTAAATTAATTAATTAAAATAAAAAAATTATTTTACTTGAAATCTTTATAAATCCTTAAAAGGCTTAAAAATATAATTTTGAAATCTTCAGAAATCTCGATTATGTTTAAAACTTTTGGAAATCTTTTCAAAAGATTCAAATTATTTATAAAACATTTTAGTTGCTCTAAAATTGTTTTAAATCATGCAAAATTTAACAAAAAGGTATTAAAATCTTCCGCTTTCCTTTTCCACGTATTTTGAAATCTTTAAAATTTTCCCGGAAATCTTTAAAAGTTTTTAAATATTTTTTTTTTCTTGAAAACTTCATACATTTCTTGATATTTGTTAAAATATTTGAACTGATTTTGAAATGTTTTTATATCTTTTTAAATTTGCTTTAAAAATTAATTTTTCAACAAAAAAGTGAGAAAAAATAAAAATATTCCTATCCCAAAATTTTAAATTTAATTTCTGTTTTTTAAGTATTTATATTTAACTTACTGGCTTTAGCATTAACTTTTCATGCGCGCGTATATTTTTTTACAAGAGGGAAAAAGTAATTTTTTATATAAATATAATTTTCGTAAGTTTTTCTTCAGAAAATTCAAAAAGAATGTTTAAGACTTTTTCGCGAAAGTACAAGTTTTTCTATATTATTCTTTGTCTTATGTTCAAATATAATTATTTTATTTCTTAACTTTTGAAAAATCTTTAACAATTAAAAAAATTTTCCTTAACATTTTACGCATTTTTTATAATTTTAAAAATCTTTTGAAATGTTTTTGTGAACTCTTAGAAACTTCCAAATTATTTCCCGCAATCTTCAAAAATTCACCTTTTATTTTTGAATTTTAAAAAATTTTACATTACTTTTATCATCTTTAAAATAATTTTAAACGTTCAAAATGTACATTTTTCTGAAATCCTTTAAAAGTTTTTAAAATTTTTATTAATATTCCCCAGAAAATAATTAAAAAATAAATAAAAAATCATTTTGGGAATCTTTTGAAATATTTTTTAATATTACCTTAAAACATTTTTTCCATATAAAAAATAGTTTAAAATTTTTTGAGGAATTATAAGGAATTTTTTTTATTTCCTGATTCCTTTTAAACTCCTCAAAAAATTTTCAAAATTTTTTTTCAACATTTCCTTTCAAAATCTCAAGAAATCTAAATTTGGTTGAAAAGATTTTTAAACATGTTCAAACTAATTATTAAAAAGTTGCCTTAGAATTTTCTAGTTTTTTTTTAATAATTTAAAAATCTTTTGAAAGTTTAAAAAATGTTTTTCCATATCCTTTAGACTTTTTTTTTTAATCAAACATAAGTTGACATTTTTTTTCAGGATTCTTAAGACCATTTTTTGATTCTTTTGAAAGCTTTCAAAATTTTTAAATTTTATTAGTTTCTTGTTATAAATTAATTTGAATTTGGATTTTAAACTTTTGCGAACCTTCTTAAGTTTTCAATTATTTTTAAATTTTTTCATACAAAAATTTTAATAATGAAATTAAGAAAATTGTGTTCAAATATTATAATTTATTTTTTTCTCTATTTTGAACTCTTTATAAATTAATAATTTCTTAAGCAAAATATTGATAAAATAATTATTTCCCAATATTAAAAAATTATTTTAATCGAAATTTTCTTTTTTATCAATAATCTCGTGAAACTGATGAATTACTCAAATGATTCGGATGATTCATCAGGAAAAATAACTGATTCGTACCTAGAATTCAATCACTAAATTAAATCAGAAAAAAATATCAGTGATTTTAATTTACAGGGAAAGTTTTAGGTACTAATTTAATTATTTTTTTTAAGCCAAACGATATAATTATTATCACAAACGATTTTTTAAAAAATTGGAATATATTTTTCGATGAATATAGGAAAATATTCTTTCATTAAAAAAAATATTTCTGTTAGAACTAAAAACTATTTTTTTCATTAAAAAAAAGACAATCAACAAATTTCTTCGAATTGGAGAAACTTTCCTTTGTCCCTATAGAAATGAACAAATTTAATTTAAATTTCTTATCATTCATTGTAAAATTTATGAAAAAAAAATTTGAAACAGAAAACTCCTGAAATTATAAAATTGTTGCCAATTTTATGTTTCCGAATTGGAAAATTTTAGAATAATAATATTTTATATATTTTATGATATGAAACAATTCAAAACAATTTGTTAATAAATTATTCCCTAAATAAAATAAGCCACATTATGAGACGTCTGACACTATAAAATTATCGACAAATCAAAGTTTTTGCATTGAAAAATTCTCGAATCTAAAGGATTAAAATACTGTTTTAAGAATAAATAAATAATAAAGTAAAAATAAAAAATTATTTCATCCTGAAAAAAGAATTTTAGTTTGGTTTATTATCTTATTATTTTATCATTTTCAATTGTAAAAATTCTGATATTTTATAGTTTCGGGAAATTCACAATTATTCTTGAAAATTTCCAGCAATTTTATCATTTCTGGAATTTTCAGTTTTCAATATTTGATTTTTTGGGATAGATTTTCCTAAATTAATATGTATAATAATTTCCTGTATACTCCCGAAAAAATGGTAGTGAATCTATTACAGGCTTATTATGAATTTCTCTAAGAATTTTCTCTAATATTTTTTCTCAAGCGGTTGAATATGGTAAAGGGGGAGGGTCTGTAAGGCCGGTTTTTGGCCCAATTTCGATTTTTTCCAAAAAATTCAAAAAATTCCTACTGTATCTACTAAAAATTAAAACATAGGTTTATGTGGTCGCTGATTTCGAATCCGGGGTTTGCTGACCTCTATCTTATCAGATTCAAGGACTTTTGAAGGTCAAACTGAAAAAAAATCCGATTAAAAAATCCAGAAAAATACATACATAGATTTTTGGTATCGCTGATTTTGAATCCAAAATCCGTTGACCTCCATCATATCAGATTCAAAGTCATTTGAAGGTTAAACTGGAAAAAATCGGATTGAAAAATCCAGAAAAATACATATATAGGTTTCTGTGGTCGCTGATTTCGAACCCGAGGTTTGCTGACCTCTGTCATATCAGATTCAAGGTCTTTTGAAGGTCAAACTGTAAAACATCCGATTAACAACCCAGCAAAATACATTCATAGGTTTTTAGGATCGCTCATTTTGATTCCGAGATCCGTGGACCTCCATCATAACATATTAAATATCATTTGTAGATCAAACTGCAAAAAATCTCATTAAAAACTCCAGGAAAATACAAACAAAATTTTTTGGGGCTCTCATTTCGAATCCGAGGTACTTTGGCTTCCATCATATCAGGTTTTAGGTGATTAAAAGGTCAAACTAAAAAATATGATAAGAAAAATCCAGAATAATACACTGATTCAGATTTAGTGTTTCCAGAAACTTATATGTGTATTTTTCTGGATTTTTCTTGTCATATTTTTTAGGTCAACGGACCTCAGATTCGAAATTAGCGACCTAAAAACCTATGAATGTATTTTTCTGCATTTTTTATTAGATTTTTTGCAGTTTAACCTTCAGATGACCTTGAATCTGTTATAATAGAGTTCAACGGATTTCGACTTTAAAATAAGTGACTTCAAAAACCTACGTATGTATTTTTCTGGATTTTTTCAGTTTGACCTTCAGATGACCTTGAATCTGTTACGATAGAGATCAACGGATCTCGACTTCAAAATCAGCGACCCCAAAAACCTACGTATGTATTTTTCTGGATTTTTTTAGTTTGACCTTCAGATGACCTTGAATTTGATATGATGGAGGTCAACGGACCTCGGATTCAAAATCAGCGAGCCCAAAAACCTACATATGTATTTTTCTGGATTTTTGTTATTGTTTTTTTATTATTTCTAGGAAAGAAAAAATTTATCCAGTTCAACATTGAAGATTCATTTTAATTAATTAATTTT
>JAAAKG020125753.1:0-14885 GCA_010014905.2 Druon quercuslanigerum
CCTTGCTAGGCTAGTGTTCACCGCATGGGCCACCGAGGCTCTTCCAGAGTGCGAGGCGGGAATCGAACCCGCAAGCCCACAGAGTGGGTCCAAAGCCTGCGCTTTAGCCCCCACGACCATCGTCCCACTTTACAAATAAACTAGTTTATGATTGTATTTAAATTTGTAAATTTACCCACTTTAAAATTATAACTGGGTTATAAATTATAAATTTATGAAGTTACTCAGCAATAAATTTCACAGCTATTAAATTTCGAAATATGGCCTCTGAAATTTGATTTATCAATTGCAAGCTTATCAAGTCGCCCAACAACTATTCTGGATATTACAGAACTTTCCACATTGATGATTATTTTAAAATTAAAAGACTGGCGAATATTCATATTTCTTTATAAATTTAACATTTATCAAGAATTCTCTAAATTCCTTGAACTCTCTGAACTTCTTGAATTATCTGAACCCCTTGAATTCTTTAAAATCCTTTCTAATGATTTCCTCGAAGTATCTAATTTCCTTGAATTCTCTTAATTTCTGAAAAATTCTGAAATTTTCTGAATTAATTCTTGAATACCTCAATTTCTTAAATTCTCTGAAATGCTTTACATATCTGCATTCCTCGAAATTTTTTAATTTTTTTACTTCTCGGAATTCCTAGAATTCCGTTCATTCCTGAATTCTCTGAATTGCTTAAATTCTCTGCATTCCTTGAATTCCATAATTCCTTTAATACTGTAAATTCCTCGAATTCTCTGAATTCCTTGAATTCTGTGAACTCTGTGGATTCGATGAATTCCTCGAGTTTGCTGAATTCCGCAAATCCTCTGAACTCATTGAATTGCCTTAATTCGTTGAATAACCTGAATTTCTTGCATTCCTTGAATTCTCTGAATTGCTTGAATTATCTGAATTCTTTGCATACACTGAATGACTGGAAGTCCCTGAACTTCTTGAATTCTCTGAATTCCTTAAATTCCCAGAATAAACTGAAATCTTTGAATTCTTTCATTTTCTTGAATTCCATTAATAGCTTGAATTCTCTTAATTCCATGCAGACTCTGAATTCAGTGAATTCTTTGATTTCCTTGTGATCTCTGAAGTCCCTGAATTATCTACACCCTTAAATTATCTGAAATCTTTTAATTCTCTGAATTCCTGAACTCCTTAAATTCTCTGAAAGTATTTTACCTCTATTCATCGAAGTCTCTAATTTCCTTCAATTTTCGGAATTTCTGGAAAATTCTGAATTTCTTAAATTATTTGAAATGCTTGGTATATCTGAATTCCCGGAGTTCTCTGAATTTCTCTAATTATTTTAATTCCTAGAATTCCCTGAATTCATATAATTCCTAGAATTTCTAGAATTCCTAGAATTCCTTGAATTGTCTGAATGCCTTAAATTCTCTTAATTCCATGAATTCGCTGCATTTTGAGGAGACTATCATAAATCGATAGTACGTTAAAAATAAGTAGACAAGAATCCCGGATTTTTTGGTCCCTTGTAAGAACTATGAGCTACTGTAAATCACGTTAGCGACGGTTGCAAAGTCCGAAAACCTCTGAGATCAACAGCTTTTGCACAAATTTCATTTGAATGGAAGTTATTTTTTTCAATAAGGTACATTCAATCGTGACCTTTAATCTGACCTTGTCGATGAACTTGAAGGGAATTTCAGGGTCAACTTTTTTTTACGGGAAAAACCCTCTTTTCACATCGAAAGTCGATAGAGCGGGGAATTTCGCGTTTAAATATGTATTAAGGTCGTAGGTTCGATTACTACCTGGAGGTCACTCTAAGGTTATTAAAACTTAAACAAGATCCGAACACCTCTGAGATCTGCAAGTTTTGAGAAAATTTCATATCTATGAAAGTTATTGGCTTCAACAAGGCACATTGATTAATGCCTTAGATTTTGACCTTTAAGGTCCTGTCTGATAAAAATAAAAATTACTTTCAGCCTTGCCCAAGAACAACGACGCGGATGTAGTAAATACTCTTCTTACTTTGATGCTTAATTGTGCATGAATGATAGGTATGGGTAACTCTGAAATCAAGGACTGTTTAAAAATTTTTGTATTCATAATATATATTTTGTAACAGGCTTCACGTGCTCTGTAGTTTGGAGTTTTTGGCTACATGTCGTATCTGATACAAAATTACTATTTCATTTATTTTTTTATTTTATGCTAATTTAGCGATTTTTCTTTAGTGAATACAGTTTTTTTACTAATACGAAATGAAATGTACATAAATTTAAGTTTCAATTAGTGATAACCAATAAGTTTGTTAGAAACATTTGTCTAAGATTTTTCAACTATTGGGCAGATGAGAACCCTAATTAGGCACGAGAAGATAAGTCACAATATCCAATGAAACTAAAAGTTTAGGCTGGAATACTCAATGATAGAGTAATAGGACCGTCTTTCATTAATGGTATTTTCACTGCTGAACGGTATCAAACCATGCTACGGAATCAAATAATCCTCTTAATAAGATAGATTGCTGTGGAGAACTTTGACGATATATGGAACGAACAAAATGGCGCTGCCCCTTTACTACGGTCGAGACTTTCATGCTTGTGTAGAAACTGTACTTCTTGAACAGTGGACTGGACAGAGAGGCGCGATTGAATAACCGGCTATGTCACCTGATTTAACACTACTCGATTATTTGTTTGGGTTTATCTGAAAGATCAAGTGTATGGAATAAAACCTCGTGATTTGGAAGAGTAACAACAAAGAATAATAGACGAATTGGCTCGCATTACTACTGAAATAATGGAAAAAGATGTTAGTGCTTTCTATCATCACTTAGCGCACTGTCAAGAGGAAAACGGTGAATATTTTAAGCACTGCTTACGTTGATCTATTTCCTTTTACCAAACGTGAGGGCACGGAGACTCACGGTAATGAAGCACCCCGAAAAGTGAGAGGAAAGGGTACTCACGATAATAAAGCACCCCGAAACGTGAAAAGCAAGAAGACTCACAACCATTAATCACCTCGAAACGTGAGAGGCAAGGGGACTCACGATAACTAAGCAACTTAATAGGAACAGAATTTACTACGTCTAGGTCGTTTATCCTGGGTAATGCCGAAAGTAACTCTAATTTTTTCAGACAGGACCTTAAAGGTCAAAATCAAGGTCACAACAAAATATGCCTTGTTCAAACAAATAACTTCCATTTATACGTTTATTTTTCGAAGACCTGCTGATCTCAGATGTGTAGGGACCTTGTTCAAGTTTTAATGACGTTAGAGTGACCTTTGAGGTCAAATTGAAACTCTTACCTCCGACATCTAAGCTCCCACATTTTTCTCATATGCAACTACGAAAAGATACCGAACCACTCCGGGAAGGGGGCCATATAAGCAGAGCACCTACTGAACCGAAGGCAGAAGAATCTGGCAACGGAGAAAGAGAGGCGACAGTGACACGAACCGCGTTTAGGCATCCAATAGCCGGAAAGCGATGCTTCAGGACCTGAAGAAATATCAAAATTCTGGGTTCTCTCTAGCTTAAGATCTGACTGAACTGGATGACGAACTTCGTATAATGTTGCGAGATTTTCGACAGATGGAAACCGTAAAACAAAATCAACTGCTGTTCACAAGACCAAAAGATGAATACATCAACTTATCACTAAGATAGGCTGGGCAAGACAGTACGCCCCCCGCATACAGTGTATAATTGACTAAGTAATATCTGGAAAAAATTTTCCAACAAAGGTTCAACAGTTCGCGCGTGAACTCCGGATTGGCTATCACACACTTAACAGTTCAAATATGCTGAAAGAGAAAAACAGCAGTTCTTCTTGGTCCCATTTTGACTCTTTAAATTCCCTCCTGTTTGTGACGGCCATCTGTCAAAACCAGAGGCGATTGTAGCATTTTGGATAGAAGTCTACGAAGTTTAGCATCCACTGAAATAAGACTCAAAGAACATAAAAAGCTGCAACACATGAAAAATAATACCCATTCATTATCTTGGAGGTGAAAAATGTATTAACATGCATGAAGAGTTTTTCCGCTCCGAGACCCGATAATATCCAGACCTTCTTCGTTGAAGGTCACACATTACTCCTGCGAAAGATGGGCCACTTAGCTGACCCGAGGAGTTACAGGAGTGCGACCTATCGATGGCCTGGATTAATTACCGTAAACCTTTCGTTTCGACCAGGCCTCAAGTGCGCTATGGAAACTGCTGCCTAAAAATCTTAGTTCCAGAAAATTTGACACTTATTGTTTTGGTCAATTGAGTCTGCTTCCTTAGGAGCGTTCGGCAGGACAGGGTTGCGGCTAACTACGCTAGAGTGACAACGATGGTATTAAATCACTCTGAAGGCCTCATTACGTATGCAGAGATAATTCTTTTCAGCATAAGTGTACACATACAGCGCATGTGTTTGAGCTACTCAGCGTGTGTCAGACACTCTCTGCACCTATCGCTTGAAATTTCTTGGCGTAAAATGCGGTTACTGTACGCTAAAGTGGAAATAATACCGTTCAGACACGCGAACTTGAATTCTTCGCTATATAAATCAAGTCCTGATGATCTCAGTAACACAAAAATGAGCTTATTAGGCATAAGCTGATTTTATATATTTCTGTACAAGTTTTCGTGCATTTTTTTTGTAGAAGAGCTGCTTGGACTTTTAGAAGTAAGACATCTGGATTGAATTTTCCTCACTTTACGATCATATGCATCATCTTACGCGTAGCGATGTCGAGGGTCGTGAGCTGGAGCTTAATCCATAGTTGAAGATACCTTGTTCAACGCCAACAGATTGTACGAGCAAATCTTTTAAAGGAGACGCTTGTATCCTGAATGCGGGTATGAGACACACTTATAGTCTCGCCAGTGTCAAGAGGTTTAATAACACTCATATTCAAAAGTTTAGGGCTCCAGGGAACGGCAGTAATTAGTCCTTGCTTTAGATAAACTTTGGTAGACTTGTGCCATTCAAAGTCCATATCAATCTCTATTGTGTACCACTAGATGTTGCTTAAAGTACTCTGAAGTTTATTTGAACTAGAAGTATAGATATTCAGGTCATCCATATAAAATAAATGAGTGGCCCCTTATGGTCGCGGTGATTTTTGTTACTAAAGAGGTATATAGAAGAATTACGAGAGTGCCCCTCTGGAAGGTGACTCTGTTCGTTGCAACACGATAAATTTTAAATTAAATGGTGAATCTAGTTTTTCGAATAGGCACCAATCTCTCTATTCATGATGATAAGTTTACGGCAGGATGATTCTATGCCTCTCTGTTAGTCATCCAGGTCATCAACAAGCAGCGCTGGTGAGATGCTGCATCTTTGCAGATACACCTGTCAATTAGCAAGTTCTCTCGGCAGCCTGCTACACCTTTCGTCCAACCACGTTGTTTGAATATCTCTCCCTAGACATACCCAGTTCTTCGAAGAATCCTGTCGGTCGGGGTGGCGTCCTAACACCGGCCAATGCCAATACATGAGGTAAAGATGCGGGCTACATGCTGTTGCGTTGAAGGGAAGTTCTTCCGCAAGAAGTTCTTGATACCATCTGGTCCTGCAGCGAAGAAGACTTCTTGCTCCTAAATGACATCTTCACCTCTTCAGCAGTGATTGGCGGCTATTTGTCCTCAGATATTTTCCTATACTGAAATCATTTAAACTTCTCTCCAAAAAGGCTAGCTCGTTGGGCTTGGTTGGCTTTTGACAGAAACATGGAAATCGTTGAAGAGGACAAGATGATGAGCTAACTTTCAAATCCTTTCTGCAAATAAGCTACCAGGTGATATGTATTCAACCACACACTAAACGCGGCACGTAGTCTTCCTTGCCCATCGAACCTTGTTATTCAATTGATGGCCTTCCATGATGACCCTTTTGAACACCTCGGGACCATGCGTAACTCTTATCTGATTCAAAAACATAATATTGCAGAAAAGACATTCAATCCAAGTCAGCTAAATAAAAATTTTAGAAATTGAAATTAGATTAAAATCCAAATTTAAAATCCTATTTAAGGTCCAATAATCAAATTGATGCAAACTCCTGACGAAAACAAGAATCGAACTACCAAATTTGTTCATTGGATTCTTGTTTTTTTTCTTGAGTTTGAATTAAAATACCTTTGAGTATTTTGAAATAGTATTTTAAATATATGTAAGAATCGCACTTTATAGCTGAGGTTCTTTGTGTATTCTCTTAAAAATATGTTCTAATATCAGCACTCAAAAATGATATTACAAATCCCTAGAGTTAAGTGTAGGAACTTCATTGTCAAAAAATGTGATTACAAAAGAGTGACAAAACTGGCTGGCACCATTTTAAGGGGAGGGAGGCGTAAAGTCCTGGAGTATATACAGATACATAGTAGAAATATGTCACGCATAAAGGGGCGCAGAAGTCGGTTGCGGTATATTCACGTGCGCAGTAGAACTCTTCAGAGTACATGACTGCACAAAAGACCCATATGATACATAAGGCTGCATAGTAGAAACACGCGCTATGTGTGGATGCGAATTAGGTATTTATGGAGCATAAGAATACGCTATAGGTACCTATGTGACATAGATTTACGCAATACACATTTATGGTAACCAATAATGCGCTGTAGAACTCTGAAGTACTCATTGCTATACAATAGTGTGTTATGATTATAAGACTGCGCAATAGCTACCAATTATATGTATGGATACGCAATATGTACTTGTGGGACTTAGAGCGGCGCAGTAGGTATTTATTAAACATGCACGTGCGCGTTACACTTTTTTAGTTAATTAAGATGCCTAGTAGAGTCCTCTAGTTCGAAGGGCTACGCAGTAGAGATGCACCATATGTAAGGATGCTTAGTGGAAGTTTTAGTGTTTAGAATGGAACGTGTCGCGGTAGCGAAATACAATATGTAGAGGTGGGCAGCAGAGATCTGCAAAATTACAAGCTGCGTCGTACACCGTTGTTCTACGTCATGCTGCGCAGTATATATCTGCATATCTCAGGGCTGCGCATTAGAAACATAAGGTAAGTAAGGCTGCACATTAGATACCTGCGTTATGTAGAGATTTGAAGTAGGTATTGCTGAGATATAGAACTGCGCAGTATGTATATATGAGACATTGATCTGTGGAGTACACTTTTTGATAAATTAGACTGCGCACTAGATATAAGATATTTATGTACGTGAAGTAGGTGCTTATATGCCATAGAGCTGCTGAGGTGATTCATGGGACATACAGATGCACAGTATACTTTTGTGGTAAATTAGGCTGCACAATAGAGAAATATGGTAAGTGAGGTTGCGCAATAGATACCTGCGGTATTCAGTGATACGCAGTAGGTATTTGCAGAAGATAGAACTGCACAGTACACTTTCGTGACAAATTATACTGCGCAATAGATATTTGCGACATAGAGGGATACTCAGTAGGTATTTATAGGGCGTATAACAACGCAGTAGCTGTTTATAGGATATTAGGCTGCACAGTAGTTATTTATGGGACAGAGAGCTGTGCAGTATACTTTTGTGGTAAATTAAGATGCGCCGTAGAGTCAGGTAGTTCGCAGAACTACGCAATAGAAACATATGGTTAGTAAGGCTGCGCAGTAGATAACTACGATATAAAGGGATAATTATCAGGTACTTATATAACCTGGAGCTGAAAGTACACCTTTGTGTTAAATTACGCTGCACAGTGGAACACTGTAGTAAGAAGGACTGCGTGCCAGAGCCCCAGGATATATAAGGCTTTGCAGTCGAGATTTACGATGTATAGGGAGGCGCAGTAGAGACCTATGCTACAGAAGGCTTTGCATTATACTTGTATGGTACGTACTTATATATGCTGATCAATACTTCACTACGCGATATAGGGGTGCTTAGTAGAGACGCATTATAAAAAAGGCTTTACATTACGTAATTTAGTGGCTTTTAACAATATATTTTATAAACCGATGGTAAAAGATGCGAAAGAAACATTGTGAATAATGTTTAATTTTTTTAAGATGTTCTAGTGTTGACCAGGGCTGATAACAATAGACGATGTAATGACGCATAGCTTGGTGTTGCTCACTGGTCCATTTTTTTATTAAAAATGAACTGTCAGGTCTCACAGTATGATGAAAAAAACAACGTTGTGATCGTACATCGGCGATCTTCTTCAGGTTTTTACAATGGTGCAGTGTTCACCTGTATTTAGTAAAATATTTTGAAGCACGCAAGTTCAGTTCCCGAAGAAAGACCACAATTTTAAATGTAGACAGTTTGATATTAGTTGACATAAAAAACATCTTTCCTGCAAACGGAGTCAAGCCAGAGAACTACTTAATAACTTATATCAAACTGTCTTCACTTAAAATTATGGTCTTTCTTCTGATACTGTAACTGTACTCCGCAGCTATATGTACGGCATAACTGAACTGCGCATCTTTATGGACCATAAATTTCTACTACGCACCGCAGGTCTCTACTGACCAGCTTAATGTACCACAACATTGTTCAATTGTAGTATAAATCTCTACTGCACAGCCCTCCGCATTACAGGACTCTACTATGGAGCCTTGCATATTACAGGTCTCTATTGCGTATCCCTACACATTGAATGACTCTACTGCGCAGCCTTGCATATGGAAATATCCTACTGCACATCCAAATTCACAATATAAGGATACTTCGCAGCTCTATGTACTGCAAGGCTGCACTGCACGGCTGTACGAGCTATGCATTTCTACTGCGCACCTCTACTTATCGAAGTTCTCCAATTCGCAGCCTTTAATACAGTGCATCTCTACTGCGCAACTGTACATGAATCATGTCTTTACTGTGCACGCTTATGGACCACGTGCGCCTGATGTGCATCCATATGTGCTGTATGACTTACTGCGCACCTCTACGCATTATAAACCTCTACTGGGCAGCCCTGCGCAATTTAGTAACCTACAGTGCAGTTAAATGTACCACATAATAGTATTGCGCATCTTTTTGTTCTGCAGAACTGCACTGTGCAATCGTACGAATCATACACCTCTACTGCGAACCGCAGCTCTCTACTGAGCAGCTTAATGTAGTATGCAGAACTACGTATCATAACTGTCTGCTATGGAACCCCACGTCCTGCATCACTTATTGCGCAGTTCTGTGCATAATAAATCTTGACTGCGGTTTCCTCTGTATTACATGACTCTACTGCGCAGTTCGTCACATTAAATTATTCTACTGTGCAGTTAAATATCTCATATAACTGTACTGCCTGCCTCTATGTACTGCATGACTGCACTACGCATCTGCACGAACCACGTATCTCTACTGCGTACCCCTGCATACAGGAGGTATATAATTCGAAGCCTTACGTACAGTCCATGTCTACTGCGCACCCCTACATGCAGTAAGGTCATTACTATTCACGCTTGCGTACAACCCGTCGTTCGGACTAGTTCGGAGTCGCTGTAGAACGCCATCTCCAGAGGTCACCTGACGAAATGGATAGAGGTGCGTGACACGTTGAACAAATTTATCGAATGCGGCCACAGGTTTATAATCAATGAAGGTCAGTCATAATTCTGTAAACGATTGTTTTTTAACCTGATAGGTACACATAATTGAAGCATACAGAGAGATGCTTTATTGAACGTAACCTCAAATTATTTGTATATTTTTACAGCAATGCAATACTAATTATAAACGAATTCGTACTGCATTACATTGTATTCTTCTAATATTATAATAATTATGAATAATAATGAGCAGAATTCCTAAGAATAAAATCAAGAATCCAACGACCAAATTTGGACTATCACCATAAGATTTTCCCATTGAAATCTGAAAAAAATCCTCTTTCCCTAAAAAGAAAAGAGAAAGAACTTCTCTCTTTGGGCAAAAATAAAAGAGAGGAACGAAAAATAAGAAGGCAATTAACGAATCCCATTTTATGGTGATTGTTCAAATTTGGTCGTTGGATTATTGATTTTATTTTCAGGAATTTTGCTGATTAACTTGATTATTGGACGTTAATTAGATTTAAAATTTAATTTAAATTTAATTTAAATTTCTTGAATTTTAATTTAGCTGACTTGGATTGTAGGTCATTTCTATTTCAGGCAAGTAATCGTGGCAGCTGTGCTATTCCTGCTGTCTTAAAATTTTATTTTATTTTATGGTTTTACCTTGATAAGGGTGCTGTATGAGTGCCGAAACGTTAGAGATTTTATTTATGAGAGTTTTTTTGTGGTTTGATAATGATAAAAACAAAAAAGACGAAAGAATTCAAAGTTAAATTATATATACAAAAAAAATTTTTATTAAAGTAAGAGAGTGAAAGAAAGGAATTGGGTTGGTTGTTTTCTCTTTTTTCTTTCCTCTTTTTTAATTTTTTCCAAAGGAAGCAGTTCTTTTTCTTTTCTTTTTAGGGAAAAAGGATTTTTTTCAAATTGCAATAGGAACATTTTGTTATGATTGACCAAATTTGGTAGTTGGATCATTAACTTGTCTATTAGACGTTAATTAGGATTTTAAATTTTATTTTAATCTCACCTAAATTTCTTCAATTTTAATTATGAATTATACATAATTGCATATTATCTCAATTGCAGCGAGAGCCATATGTTATAGGAGTAAATAATCATGTGGCAGGAAAGCGATAGTAAGTGAAACAATATTTTTGCGACAATCCAAGAAAAGTATATAACGAAAATATTTGGTAACACTGCAAATAATTCCAATAGGGAATCCACATATTGGTCGACGCTCTTGGCTGCCCCAGCGTCCCTAAGTGTTACATTAGAGGGATCTAAAAATCTATTTGCGAAATTTTTTTTACTTTAGATGACAAGTCTCACTTCCCTCCCCCCCAATTTTATTAACCAGTGCTATCAAAAAACTTCAAAATCCCATATGATTTAGTTGGGGAAATTTTGGATTTTCGAAAAATTGAACTCATGCTCCAGTGTTTCATCGAAACGTGCTAAACTTTTAAGGTATTTAAGAATAGTGTCTACGAAATAAAGTTATGCTAATAACTTTTACTTTCAACCCACCCTCGTCACCTGCAATGCCTCAAATATAACCCAAAAATAAAAAAAATACATTTTTACGTATTATTGTTTATTTCTAGCAATTTCTATCGTCTTTTTCATACAAATAATGGGAATAGACAATTTAAATATTGTTCATGACTGTCTAAATAATCTTTTATTGTTTAAATAAATGTAACTTATTTAAACAATTATTTATTCCCAACAAACGAAAAAAATAATCGTATTTTCTGATTGCAAAGTAATATTTAATCATTGTTTTGAGTAGAAATTTTTTACTTTTCTTCTCATTTTTAACAAATCTTTATTTGTTTCAACTCTTTTTTTTGCTTGAGCATATTTTTTTCGATAACTAAAAAAATAAAACAAAAAGAATAAATACAATTATTTTTCTTAATGTATAGTGTATAGATAAAATAAATGAACCATTTTTTAATCGTTTAAACAAATGTAATTTGTTTAAATAATTAGTTTTCGAAAATATTTTAAAAATTATATTTTCTGAATTGAAGGGTCGGATGCAATAACCACCTTAGCGCTCGAACACGCAGAGAATGATTGTCCGCGAAGCAAATTTTTCAAATTGTTCATATTGGAGTGTCGGCAATTAATACTTGCAGAGTATTTTATTGCGCATCTTTTTTGTATGGGAACCAAATTCGATAGTTGTTTCGCTTCTTAGTTATTCAAAGAAAACGAAATTTTTCGACGAAAAAAATCAATACTTTGTTGTGTTAAACTCGCCAGATCTTTGAGGTGAATTAATATTTTGTCTTAAAAATTTTACGTAACATTCTTCGACATACTCTATGACTGTTCGAGTATTAACGAACCTTGAAAAACATTTCAGAGCCGTATGGTGAATTTTTAAAAACATTTTCTTCGAAATCTGGGATGCATATATTTAAACAAGAAAGTTGTGTAAGGAAGTTTCGAATTTTGACAACTTCCAAGGAAAAACGTGCCAAGTTTTTTAGGGATTTATGAGCTGTCTCTGCGAAATAAAATCATACTTATAACATTAATTTCCAAGCCAGTCCCACCCTCCCCGCCACGCCTCAAACATGACCGAAAAATAAAAAATCTACATTTTTACGTATTATTGTTACTTTTTAGCAATTTTCGTCATCTTTTTCATACAAATAGTTACTAATGGACAACTTGAATATTTACCATGACTTTTTAAACAATTTTAATTTGTTTAGGCAAGTTTAAATTATTTAAAAAATTATTTATTCCCCGAAAATGTAAAAATAACCGTATTTTCTTATTGAAATGCAATATTTTGTCATTGTTTAGAGTAGCAAATTTTTCTAAAAACATTATGATGTTATAGAAACAATTAATTATTTTTCATCATCAAAATTTCTAAAAATTGACCCAGAGTTGTCCACTTTTTAAAAAAATGATATCCTATTCTACAAACTTCTAAAAACTTCTATTTTTTTAAAGTAATTTTTAATTGTATGGGTTCTATTTTATTTCATTTTTTTTTTGTTTGCGAAAGAAAACTGCTATTAGTCCATTAGTAATTATTTGTATAAAAAAGACGACAGAAATTTCTGAAAAGTAACAATAATAAGTAGAAATGTAGTTTTTTGATTTTTGGGTCATAAATGGGGCACTGCGGGGAGGGTGGGGGTTGGATAGTAATAAAGGTTATTAGTATGATTTTATTTCGTAGACACTCATTTTGAATCCGTAAAACACTTGGCAGATTTCGATGAAACCCTGGAACATGAGTTCAATTTTTCGAAAATTCAAAATTTTCTCATGTTAATTAAATGGGATTTTGAAGTGCTCGGTGGCACGTGTTAATATTTGAATTTCGAAAAAAATGCGATTTTATTTCTCCGGAAATTGAAACTTTTGAAGAGATGAATTGCTCTGTTGCGGGAAAAGATTTTTTGGTACTACCCTGATCAACATATAAAAATTAGATTACAAATCCCTAGATTATATAATAAATCTAGAAATCTTATGATCAAAGAGTGTGAGTGCGAAAGAGCAATACCATTATATGATACATTTAGCTACACAGTAGAGTCATTGAATGTGCCGAGCTGCGCAGTAGAGGCATGTAATGTGCAGGGCTCCGCACTGGAGATTTATGATGCGTAGAGCTGCGCGGTAAATTATTCAGTACATGGGGTTCCACAGCAGACACGTGTGATACATAAGTCTGCACAGAAAATACCAACCGAAGGTAAGGGTACG
The DNA here is from genome assembly GCA_010014905.2 of Druon quercuslanigerum. Taxonomy (NCBI): domain Eukaryota; kingdom Metazoa; phylum Arthropoda; class Insecta; order Hymenoptera; family Cynipidae; genus Druon; species Druon quercuslanigerum. Next base: position 13,230 of record JAAAKG020125753.1, read on the forward strand.
CAGTCGATGCTTATGTTACACATAACTGCACAGTATAATTGCGCAGTACATTAAGCCGCGCAGTATATGTGCACGACTCGAACGACTGTGCAGCGCAATCCTGAAATGCGAAGGCGTGAGCTGTAGATACAGTTGCACATGTGGTACATAAGTGTACGCAGTAAAGGCTTAGTACGTGTAGAGGTGCGCAGTAGAGATGCACTGTATTGCTCCGAAATGGAAAAAAAATGTCTATAGTATATAATTAAAAGTATAAAAACAGTGTTAAAGGATATGTGGACTCTCCCATATTATTATTGACGGAATAATTATTTTCGGTGAAAATATCCTAAAAACTATGAATAAATAAATATATATATATATATATACATATAAATAAATATAAATAAATATACTAAATATAATTATTTGTTCTTTTATTTGTCAAACGCGACTATACATGGAAAAAATTTTAGCCCTGGATTCTAGTATGATTTATGTAATGTCATTTTTTTATATAATATATTATTCTATTTTATCACTCTATAGATAAAATATATCCTATTGGTATTTCAGATATCCCAGAGTACTTTGACTTATCGTCAACAGTCGCTGTTGGTAAGTTTATCATTGGGGACAGGCGCAGTGCAGCGCCAATGAAAACAAATAATCTTGATTCTGAAGATTTTTTTATAGAAGAATTGGTAAACATAAATCAAAAATCATCTTTTACCTAAGAAAAACCTGCAACGCATTTTGTGAATGCCTTTACTTTTGGAATCAAGTAGAAAAACCACTTAAATCAACACCGCTTGAACTGTCCGTAGGGCATTAAGAAAAATTTATGTCACCAAAACGATATTCTCAGTACTTTACTAAATGAATCTATGGTGAATTTATCATTTTAATTGCAAAAAATACATATCTCCTGAAAATAGGCAGAATCTAAACAAAGTCTTCTGGCAATTAGGATGGATTAAGAAAATATTCTTGAGAGCCAGTCATATAAAACGCGAACCTATCAAACGGCGAAGGATGAAGAAGACAGACGTGCGAGGAAAAACAACAAATCCTATTTCACGAATACTACACAATAAAATTCGGAAACATGTTGAATCATATAAAGCAAATGTCTCTCATTGTCGCCGCGTTCATGTGCCTAATAGACTATGACGGGCCGACAAAAAAGCGGCGTAGAATTAGTAGAGGAGCGAAAACGAATTTAAAAAGTTTAAGCGTAACAACGGTTCGAATGAGCGCCAGAGGTAAAGCGGATTCAAATACGCTAAGGGGAGAAACGAGTTAGACGCCTTAAACGTTTCTCCTCTTTTCCCCGTAGTATTGTGGGAATCCATTTTATGTCGCACCAAAAAACTAACGCTTATGAACTGAATCAAAAGTGACTTCCTCAGACCTACGGAATCATATTGTCTGTAAACTAGGATATTTTGTGTATTCACAAAATCAAAAATATTATTCTCTCCTCAACAATTCCATTTTTTTCAGATCAATCTCAATGAAATTTCTGACATCGTAGTAATTCATCTGAATCAAAAAATAAAGATATATTAAAATTGTTTGCCATCATAAACGCGAATACGTTTAAAAGTGAATTGAAATTTATTTCAATTTTCGGCTTTTTTGGGAGTTTAGATACAAATTAAATTTTTTCCCCCA
>JAAAKG020125764.1:0-14885 GCA_010014905.2 Druon quercuslanigerum
TAATTTTCAACTTCTCACGAGATCGAGATCAAGAGTTGACTAAAATCTCGTATCGTCTCGCTCTCGTGAAGCTCTATAAACAAGCTACTTATGATCAAAAATATAAGTATCTCAAGCTACAAAACACTTCTTTGTAGGGGCTCGACGCAACTTTGACTAATTAAAAAAAAATAATTAAAAGATGACTAGAAGGCCTCACAGACCGGCCCCTATATCTCCAATTGTACCCCATATTCAGTTAAGATCCCTATGGCCCATAGTGGAACTATAAAAAAAATTATGATACAGTCAAAGCTGCCAAGAATCAGGGATTTTGAAAACAAAGCAAAAATCAAGGAATTTCTGTAAGTAGTAACTGTTCAAAAAATATTTAGGGCTGCCACACAGTCACTATAAGTAAATTTTTTCTCAAACCACTTCTCAGTTATTTTTAAATACAAATATTACTTCCGTTACGTTTCTTTCAATGAATGAACTCATGGATTTCAATAATTTGAAAAGATTTTTTAACATTTCAGGGTTTCATGAAACTTCTCAGGCATTCTCAAGAGCTTTCAATTTTAAATATTTTAGGGAATTGTAAAAGATTCCAAGGAATTTTTAAATTAATTTAATTAATTTTAAGGCAGTCCAAAGTCTTTGAAATATTTTAGGATAGAGTTTGCTGAAATTTCGGAAGATATTTAATAATTTTACATAGAATGTAAGATTTTCAGATACATTTTAAAAGATTTCACAGAATTTTGTCAGATTTCCGAAGATTTCAAATCCAATTTTATCATATTTTTGTGGTTTCCAAAGAATTGAATTACAAAGACTAAGGTATTTTGCGGGGTTTCAAAGATTTGAAGAGTTTTGAAATTAGTTTTTACGATTCACTCTGACTTCTTATAAATTTATACTGAATCCTTGGAATTCTTATGAACTTTTTTAATTCACTTGAATTCTTCCAAATTTACTCGATTTTACCTAATGCCATTTTTTTAATTTTAAAAAGTTTTTTTGAATTGATCCTCATTATCGATTAATAAAATAATCAAAGGATCTAAAATATTTTAAGGTGTCTTTTTCAGGAACCTTGGCATTTTCAAGAGCTTCAAAAAATTTTAAAGGATTTAAAAATAATGTAGAGGATTTGAAATATTTTAGGTTAATTCAAAAGATTACAAGCAATTCTTAATTGATTTTAGTAATTTAATATGATTTCAAAGGATTTGCAATATTTAAAAAGATTCCCATTTATTTTTAAGAGCTTTGGAAGATATGGAAGGATTTGACAGGACCTATAAGGTTCTAAGATACTTTAAAACATTCTAATGCGGTTTATACAATTTCCCAGGATTTCAATGATTTTAGAAGCTCTCAAGGTATTTTAATAATTTTTGCCGGTTTTCTGGAAATATCTTTAAATTCCATTGAACTTCACAGGATCTTGTAATGTTTTAATGCATTTTAAAGAATGTATTACGAGAAGTTAAGAATTTCGTAGGGTTTCAAAGATTTGACGAGATTTTCAAATATTTTTTGCAATTTATTTGTAATTCGCCCTGAATTTTTATTCATTTATCCTGAATCCTTTTAAGTATCCTTTTGAATTTCACTAAATTCTCTCAATTTTACTTACTTCAATGGATTGAAAAAAAGTTTTTGTTTAAATCATTTTAAAGTCTCGTGAACTCACCTTAAATTCGTAGGTATTTCATAACATTCTTTTTAATGTCCTTTTAATTTTTCTAAACTCATTTCGAAATTTCTCTATTTTTTCCATGTTTTCTAATGGTTTTCAATTCACCTAATTCCATTTTGAGTTCAGCTTGATTTATGTACAAATTTCATCAAATTCTTTTCATTTCCCTTACATTCCTCTAATTCGCTCGACTTGAACATTTTTTCCAACTCCATTGAATTCTTTTGAATTCAACATCAGTTTGTAGTCACTAGTTATTTAGTTAGAAATTTATAGGGTTTTAATTCTTCTAAATCCACTTTATTCTGTATAATTCAATGCATTTTTAAAAGTTTATATGTATTTAATTTTTTCTAATTTTATTTATCATAAAGTCCTTTAACCTCATCGTGAATTTTTATAAATTTCATCGAATTCTTCTACTTTACCCTCAATTCCTCTAAATTCGTTTCAATTTTACGTAAATCAGTGCAATTATTTTTTCTTCATTTCTTCCAATTCGTTCGAATTCTTTTAAATTGTTATAAAGTCTGATGAATTTATTCTGAAATTGTTATCCTTTAAATTCGAAAAAATAGCGTATGCGAATGATAAAAAGTACTCTTTGGCCCCTATATATTATCCCATAAGAACTTTAAGGCACTATGTGTCACTTTTCTTTCAATATTAACTTATGGGTTAATGGATTTAAAGTATTTAAAAATTTTTTAATTTAACTTTAATTTTTAATTGTAAACTTTAATTATTTAAAGGTATTTCGAGGGATTTTAAAGATTTTAGGGTATTTTTCACACATCTAAAGAATGTCGAAAGATTTCAAATGATTGGGAATCTTTTAGGGTACTTTGAAAGATTCAAAGGCATTTTCAAGTGATTTTGATAATTTTCAAAGAATGTCCGAGGATTTCAATCATTTTAAGGGATTTGGAAAGCTCTGAAGGTATTTTAATCAATTTTCCAGGATTTGAAAGCTTTTTTTATTTTTTAGTTATTTATTTATTCAAATTTTTACGGTCAAATTAAACTGAAAACTAAGGAGTCGGCCTGCGCGGCGAGAAATTTCAAGAGATTAATTCACGGAAGCACGTGATTTTAGAGATAAAATTTGTGCGTGCTTTAAAGTCTCGGACTCTCCATAATCTAAAAGCAGAGAATTCGAGAACTGAGAGCAAAGGAGCGTGACCTAATGCCTGAAACTTCGAGACCTATGCTTTAAAAGCAAGGGTTCCGAGATCTTACTTTTCGCGCTAAAGTGTGATAAAATCAAGGATCAGTGCCGTGAATTAATCTTCCGAAATTTCTACCTGCATGTATCGGACGTAATTATTAGTCAACTGAAAATCAGCCGGTAAATAACCAATGTTAAAGAAATTATAAAATAACAAAATAAAAAATAAAAAAATCTTATTTAAAATAAAAACTTTACTGAGTCTTTTTTCTGATGAGCAAGTCATAAGTACCCAAAAACCATAAATATTACAAATTCTCCATTAAATATTTCTAGATTATTAAGCAACAAGTAATTTAAATAATAGTAAATAATTTAAACAATTTTCTTATATAAAGGATATTTTTATTGTCTAAGAAATGGCATTTGTTGTAGAAAAAGTTAAACAGCACAGCTATCAAATTATCGCTATCAAATTCTTGCCAATATTTGTATCTAAAATTTAAGGGGCCGCTCAAAATCTACGAAACACTACCAGGCGGGTTAACAGTTTATTTGACGATTTTTAACGTTGCGAGAGAAGGGAGGTAAACGCAGAATGTGTGCACATTAAAAGCATAAATAACATATAAATAACATTTTTTTAACTGTTAAAAAAATGAAAATTAGTAATTTTATTTTACAAGTAAAGCATCTAATGCCACAGAATAGTAGTATATTTTTTGTGCAGTACACATTTTGTGGTTAAAAATTCGACTATTTTGGTGAAAATTCGTTCTTTTAAGTTGAAAATTAATATGTTTAACTGATTGCTGACTTTTAGTTTAAAATCCAACTATTTGCTTCAAAATCCACTTTTTTTTCTTTAAAATTCAGCTGCTTTGTAGAAAATTCGTCCTTTTTCACTTAATGATACAACTGTTTTATTTAAAATTCATCTTTCTGGATTTCAAATTCTATTATTTCCGTAGAAAAATGAGATACTTTAATACTGATATTTTTTGTTTGTTAAACATTATTTTTGTTTAACTGAAGCTTGAACTATTTAAGTTGCTATCCATCATTTTGGATGAACATTGATCTCTTTTTTGAAAATCCAACTACTTTTGGTCGAAAATTCATCCTTTTTGGTTAAAATTATATAATTTGGTTAAAAATTTCATTATTTTGTTCAAAATTTAAAATTTTCTTTAGAAAATATTTGTCTTTTTTGGTTGAAAATTGAACTATTTTCGTAGATAATTTAATTGTATTTAATTGCACTTTTTTTGTTGAAAAATCATATTTTCGGGTTAAACTTCAACTTCAATCTTGAATTTGAACAATTTGGGTGAAATTTTTTTCTCTCTTGACTGAAGAATCTTTTCTGGATAAAAATTCAACTCTTCTGTTGAAAACTCGTCTTTTTTGGTTAAATTCAATTTTTTTTTATTTAGGATCAAAAATGTTAAATTTTTACTTATTTTGTGGAAAATAGAAAATAGTTTATTCAAAATTGAATTTATTTATTTTATAGTTATTTATTTTAGTTTATTATTTATTTATTTTATTTATTTTAATAGTTTATTTTGTAGGTTGAAAATTCCACTATTTAATTAAAAAATCATCTCTTTTGTTGATAATTCGTGTTCAACTATTTTGTTGTAAGTGAAAGTTTTTCATTGATATTGATTTTTTTTTAAAACTACTATGTAGTTAAAAAATTCATTTTTGTAGGTCGAAGTACGTGGTTAAAAATTAAACTGTTTCGTTAAAAATTCATCTTTTTTAACCAAAAGTTAAACTGCTTTTTTGAAAATTTGTCTTTTTCGTTTGAAAATTTACTCTTTTTTAAAGCGTTCGATTTTCCAACTTGAAAATTCAAAATTTTCTATGAAAATTGATCTCCTTTGGGAGAAACTTAATAATTTTTGGTTGAAAATTCAACTTTTTTGTCGAGAATACCATATATTTTTATTTGCAATATGAACAATTTTACTGAAAAGAATTCATACTCCTATTTTTGCGAAAAAAATCACAAGTCACAAAGAAATGGAGGGGTGAAAAAGGTTTCCAAAGTAGCGTGACGTAATTTTTGAACGACCCCTAATAAACCTCTATCCCAAATATTGAATATATAATTTAAACTATAAAAGATTGGCTCCTCATGAAATTAATTTTAAAAAATCGCTCTTCCCGAACCGAAGTCTTTCACAAAAAATTCTTCCTCCACACATCTACGAAGAATATTATAATTTCAGAATTCTATCAACAACTCTCAACCGCCCAAACTAGAATCATCGTTGCTCAAAATAGGGGCGTAAAACTTTTCCTTATCATACGGAATGGACATTATATTCCCTGGAAGTAAAATCGGCGTAGTTTTTACCCTAAATTCGTAAGGCATAAACTCGTTACAGAAGTCATTAAAGTCTTTACGATTAACAATGAGTCCCAATCTAGCCATTTCTTTTAACAAACTTTCAAGATCATCCACATAATTTTTGTACAAATTCTTTTTCATAATCTTGTTGAAAGCCTCTGTCAATGTTAAAACAAATTTCTCCGAACGAATCCTCTTTTTACCTTTATATTTCGGTTCGATCTTCTTCCAAATAAACTTATACAGATGATCCGTTGCCCAGTGCTTTGGCTTTGGAAGTTTCGGTCGTTTGTAAGGGACACCATTCACAAGATAAGCTGGATCAACAAATTTAGATTGCTTCTTCTTCGATATTCCTTTGACAATTAATACTTTCTTCTTAGGTTTTTCCTGTTCCTTGGGTCTTTTAAAGAGCTCTCTTTTAATAGGTGCAACTATGGCCTCAAGTTGCTTTTTGTGATCCGCCATGAGACTCTTATTACTTGCAGCCTCCGCAAATGGAATTCGCTCCGATTGAGATTTTACCTCACTTTGTTCCGCACCTCTGCGTTTGAAGTAATCATCAATCATCTTCTGCTTCTGACTTCGCAAATCTTTTTCAGGATTTTTTCTTTCCAGATCCTTTGCTGGTACTGCCTCTTCGTATGCACATTCTTCTACTTGTTCGCTAGAAATTCCTGTGTAGACCAGCAACGGATTTTCACTGAGTTCAGTGTCATTACCCTCATCATCTTCCAAAATCTTTCGCAAATCACTAATGGATTTATCATTCAAAGTCTCCCTGGTTCTGTTATTATCAGACTCTTTATTGAAAAGACTGCGAGATATTTTAGAATCTTCATGAGAAGTCGAAGCAGTTTCTGATATCTCTTCTCCATGCAATCTTCTAAATTTGTCCTCGACAACCGACATCTGAGCATCTTTTGTCAAAATTGAGGATTTTTCAACACTTGGGATAGAAGCATCTCGAATTGCAGATTGCGATCTAGAGATAAGATAAGATGTCTTATTTTCTTTCGAGATTTCCCTAATGCCTTTTAGTTTCCTCACATCAATATCATTGGCTTTCAGAATTTCGTATTCAGTAATTACTGGCTTTGCAGTTTTCTTCTTCGATAAATCATTCTCTTCCAAAGCCTCCTCATTATCGCTGCTACTATCTGCGGGAATGAAACTCGTTCCGTACCTTTTATTGGAAATTGATTTTATATCTTGATTATTGTTTTGCGAAGTATCGCTGTATTGTACTGCTGATTCAATCGACCCATCTTCGGATAAACTGATAGTATGAGATCTCTCTGAATCGATACTTCCTGCCTCTTCCATTGGATTTTGAGTACTTGTAAAATCTCTAGATACTTTTCTATTCTCCTCAGTGGAAATTAAAGTTTTAGGATCAAAATCTGCGGTACAGGCCTCAATGTGATCTAAAGTTTTTCTACTGGAAACGCTTCTTAAGTGATTCATAGAGGTTGGCTCTCCTGTGATCAATTCCCCGCTTCTATGAATTGTTATGGATTTCGGGACGTCTATTTTTCTCGTCGATTCATATTTGGGCTGTTCTGCAAACATGCTCAGTCGATCAGGAACCTTAATACTATCGTCCAAGCGAGAACTTTGTCTACTATTGTCCAAATTCTGTGAAATGTTTCTAGATCTATTGAGACTTGAATTATGCTTCTTGCTGCGATTACTTTGTTCAACTACTCCTTGAGTTCCAAAGCTGGTTAAATCATCCTTCTCATCACTATCCGATACGTCAGAAGTTAGCTTCGAACGACTAAAGGAAGTGACAGGACTCTTGTGAAATACTTTTTCTTGATTATTTGGCGAGACCATTTGTGAAGGTTGATGTGACTTTCGACTTCTTGAAGACAGTCCGAGAATTTCTTTACTACTCTTCATACTTTCAACGTTCTTAGTTTCTACGTCGATTTCCGAACTTGAGCGAGAGAGATCTTCTCCTTCTTTCGGTGTGTTTTCAAGATTCATTATATCTTTGACATAAGTAAGTCTTCTGCTTTGAGATTTATTCAGATTAGCTTTGTTTTGCTTCTCTTCACGATAATTTTCTAAAGACTTTGACGAGAAACTTCTTTCCTGACTTTTGTTTAATTTCACAACCTCCTGAATCGGTTCTCCTTCATCTAATTCAGGATCGAAAGTTGAATTTTCTTTTCGTTCCTCAGTGAAGGAGACTTTGGCTCTGGAAATGGACGAAGTTGAGATGTCGGCTGTCTTCGGACTGCTTCCAATCGTTCGCTCCTTCTTACTACGATTGTGACTGAGATTCGGTTCAATATCCACTGATATTATTTTCTGGCTAACTGAATCTTGACTAGGTCCAATTTCTCTTGTATTTTCAACTTCGGATTTCTGCGATTCTGCGAAAGTTCGCGTCAGTTGACTCTTATTAATTGCGGGGATTGACGATTCGCTGGTCAAACTTACATTGTCGAGAAGATTGTTAAAAACGTTAGTTGCTGAATCGGACTGAGTAGTCCGAATTTTCTTAAAAAGTGTTGCTCTCGATTTTCGTGTACTTGGATTTTTCGTTTGGATAAACGAGTCCTCATCAGATAAGAATAAAGTGTTTGGTATAGATTTCCTCCTTTTGCTAGGACCAGGATCTGAAATAACTGTGGTTGCTGATTCGTTTAGCACATTCATGAAAGCACTGGGTCCTAGACTTTCCCTCTTTCGGGTGCTAGGGAACAGCCTTGTCTTCCTTTTTCTAGGGTCTCTCTCTGGTAGGGAATCCAGCGACTCATCGTGGAGAGCGATGTCTTCTGAAATACAAGTGTTTGAAATATATCATCAGATAAAGTATTAAACAGGGTTTCCGTAGATCAGGAAAACCTGGAAATCAGGGAACAGTCAGGGGATTTTATTGGTCATGGAAATTCAGGGATTTTGAAATAAGACTTATAAAAGATTATGTGTTAAAAATTTTGTAAGGTTAAAATTCGGGTCTTTATATATTAATTGTCAAGACAAAAATTATAGAATTTTGAAAACGAAAATTTGTGACCACCCTGATATTATTTAAATTTATTTTCAGTTGCTTTCTTCTAACAATTATTTTTCAAGTTAAAAATGTTATACTTTGTCTAAAAATGCAATAATTTTGTTAAAAAGTCATCCTTTTTGGTTGAAAATTCAACTGTTTTGTCGAAAATTCTCTTTTAATTACATTTTTGTTAAAAGTTCATCTTTTTAGTTTCAAAATGTTTTTAGACGAATAAAATAAAAAAAAAGTTAAAAAATAAAAAATAGAATAAAAAATGGATTTAGACGAAATTTCGTATTTTCTTTGTCTAAAAAAGCAACTGTTTGGTTAAAATTGTATCTGCTTGCGGAGTCAACAATTTTGTTACAAAATTCGTCTTTTTGTTAGAATTCAACGTTTTTTTATTAAAATTAAGATTGCTTTTAGTTCAAATATTTATTATAACATTATTCGCAGAAAATTAATTTTTTTGTCCAAAAATTGAACTAATTGGCTGAAAGTGGAACCATCGCCCAAAAATCCTTTTTTTCCCCTGATGAGTCATAATTTTAGTGGAAAATTCATCTCTTTGATGAAGCATTCCTTTTTTTTCTGTAAATTAATTTTTTAACTGAAAATTTGACTATTCTACTTTAGAGATTCATAATCTTGTTAGTCAAAAATTCATCTGTTTCATAAAAAATTGGACTATTTGGTTGGAAATTTATATTTTTTTATCTCTTTTGGATTGAAAATTGAAGTATTGTTGCTAATTCGTTTTTTTGTTTCAAATTAATTTTTTTAACTAAAGATTTGATTAATCTTTTTTCGATTGAAAATTTATAGCTTTGGGTCAATAACTAACCTTCTTCATTTGAAATTTCCTCTTTATTGGTTAAAAATGCAACTTTTTGGTATAAAATTAACTTTTATGTGAAAAAATCAATTATGGTTAAGGAAATTCGCCTTATCGGTTGACAATTTGACCATTTTGTTGAAAATTTGTTTTTTGTTGCTTTAAAAATTAATTTCTTACTAAACATTTAACTTTTTCATTTTTGACTTTAAGATTCATCTTTTTAAGTGGAAAATTAAACTAACTTTTACAAAAGTCACGTATTTTGTAGAAAGTTTTTGTTAAGAATTCATATTTCTTGGTTGAAAATTCATCTTTGTAGTTCAAAAATTGATCTGTTTTAGTAGAGATTAAATCAGTTTTTGCCTGAAAATGCAACTGTTTGTTTGACAAATGAAACTTTCGTTACAAAATAATTTTTTTTTGCTGAAGATTCATCATTTAGTTGAACATTTATCTGTTTAGTTGAAAGCAGAATTATTTTATAGACAATTTAACTTTTTAAATTAAAAATTCAACATTTTTATTATTTTTTTTTTACTTTTTGGTTTGAAGTTCATCCCTTTGGTTAAAGATTGAATTATTTTGATTCAAATTCGATTTCTTTTGTTTAGAATTAAATTTTTACTAAACATTTAACGGTTCATCTTTCGGTTGAAAATTTTTATTTTTTAGTTAATTAATAAACCTATAGGTAAAAATGTCATTTTTAAATATTAAAAATGCAACTATAACATTTTTTGTTAAGAATTCATTTTTGTTGGTTGAAAGTTCAACTATTTGGTTCAATGTGGAATTATTCTGTTAAATTTTTAATTTATTAATTAAAAATGCAAGTGCTTTTGGTTAAAGTTTAATCTTTTTTTAAACATAACAAGACATCTTAATTTTTTTTTGGTGGAAAATTTTTCTTGTTGGGTAGAAAATTCAACAATTTGATTAAAAATGTAACTATTTTGATGAAGGTGTAACTATGTTCTTAAAAATTCATCTATTTTGGTCCAAAATTTTACTATTTTGTTAAAACTTAAACAATGCCGTTGAAAATTAGTGTAATTAAACAGAAAATTCGTCCTTTTGGTTTAAACATTCAAATTTTATGGTAAAAATGTCATCTTTTTTGGTGAAACAATACAAAAAAACTGAAATTTCCCAATTTTAATTTGAAATTGTTCTTTTTTTCTTTGATAAAAGATTCTACGTTCGAAACGTTGCAAGATGATAATGCTGGTCTTTCAATATAAATGTTTAGGGAAACTGAAAAATTTGTCAGAAAAAATCAGGGAATTTTGAAAAAAATGTTTTTTTTCAGTCACCCTGATTAAAGTTTTGTTTTAAATCTTAAGTAAAATATGTGTAGGAAGAATATTGTAGTAAATATATTACCTGTAGTAGGATCTGCGTTTACACTTGAGCGAATAGTTCTTTGAACTTCGGGGGTCTGATTAATTGTCTGATTATACTTTTTCAAAGGATTCCACCAACCATCCTGAGGTGGAGGCATATCTTCGTCAGATTCGGAGTCCAGAACTGCTAATGATTCTTCAGCGATACTGAGACGAAGAGAAGGTCGAAGTGCTGTATTGTTTTTTTCCATACGTTTGTACCAAAAGGGATCATCTAAAAATTTTTATTTTAGTCAGGACTCATATAATGAGATTTCCAAATTAATTATTTTTACTCTTCTTTATTATTTAATATTTTTTAAATATATATGAACAATTATTTTCCTAATTACATGAGGAGAGTTTTAAAAACGAAGCATTCTTACAATTTGATTTATGTAACATTTTATTGTAACGAGCAATTGCCAATCGCGCATTAGTTTTTCGATTTGTCGGAAACAATAATTTTTCATATCAAATAAAAATTTACAATAACTAGTTATTTATTTAAAGTTTTTCAACACTTCAATTCGATCTAAAGCTAGAATCAGATTCTGAGATCTAAGAACAAGGAAATAAATATTATCAGTTTCTTTTTTAAATTATATAAATATTTCAAAAAATCATAACTATTTAAAATTATTTTAGATATGTCAAAAAAGAATTTAGGAAACTTTAAAGAAAATGTGTTTATTGTACAAAATATTATGAAAAGTTCGAGCGAGTTTAAAAGTTATTAAAGACCTTTTGGAGAGTGGGAAAAATAAAAAAAATATTTGCTACACTTCCGGAAATCTTAAATTTTTACAATATTTTTATTTACCTCGAAATGCTCAGAATTCCTAAATATCTCTTCAATACAAGTTCTCTTCAAACTAAAAAAAATTAATATTAAGAAGAAATATTAAGAAAATTTGAATTCTCTTTAAAAAATAATTTTTGAAAATAAACAATAATTTCACATATATCCAGGATTATTAAACAAAAATATTTTACTCTCTTGCAAAATTATAAAATTCTTGAAAATATTCTTTTTTTATACAAAATTTTTAAGAATCTACATTTTGTTTGAAACATTTTTAAATTTTGCAAGTTTTAAATTATTTAAAAATGTTTTCAAAATATTTCTAACTATCTCCTAATCTTAAACTTGCCAATTTTTTCTAAAATTGTTTAATCTAAAAAAATTGCAAAATCTTTCTTTAAAATTTTTTACATTCTTTTTCGAAATTGTAGGAAAACATTAAAAAGGTTTTGAAACATTTTTCAATTTTCTCTTAGAATTCATTTTTTAAAATGAAAAATAATGTTAAATTTTTCCATGAATCTTCAGAATTTTTTTGTATTCTCTTGAAACTTTTCAAAATTCTTCCTTTTTTGAAAACTTCAAAAATCGTGACGAATGAAAAATCCCAAAAAATGAAATTCCCGACACTGTTTTTCAATATTTTCTATTTTGCGAATTTTATTTGTCGGGATTTTTCAGTTTGCCTAAAAAGCTACATTTTATTTTTAAAAAGTTTGAAACTTTTTCAGTTTTGAGAACCTCTTGAAATTTTTGTACGTACCAGAACCTAGGAGCAACAAGTTGAAACGTTTAAAAATTGAACTCACTTATTCAAAAATATATCAAGTATAATTGGTAATTTTCTGAATTCTTAAACCTTAAAATAAAACTGTTTTAATTTGAAGGGCTTTTTTTTAAATCTTTCCACTTTTAAGGCATTTCTTGAAAAATTGTACATTTTTTAGTGTTTTTAGTTTAAAAATATTCGATTTTGTACGCTTTTAATTAACAATTGTTTTCCTATAAAGGCTTTCATCTAAAAAAAATCCACATTTAAATGATTATAATTTCAAAATATACAATTTTGAATGCCTGAAACTTAAAACTGCTTAAATGATTACAATAACTATTATACATTTTAATTTCAAATTGCACACTTTTTAACTGTTTAATTTAATTGTTAAATTTTAATCTTTAGCTTTTCAACTTGGAATATTTTTATAAACGTTTACAATTTGAAGGATTTAATGGTTAAATCAATAATTTTTGGAATTTTTAGTCAATTTATTATATTATTATTTATAAATTTATAATAAACGTTTTTCAGAATTTTCCCTTGAAAATTTTCCAAATATTGGTATCTAATTTTAATTTTTTTAATCTGCAGATAAATCTCTGACATGGTTCAGCAGTCAAATTAAAAAAAAATATTTCAAAGAAAAAATCTGGAAAACTGAAGATTATAAATTATTTTTTCCTAAATCAAATTATTTTTTACCAATTGAGTTAGATGACAACGTAACAGAAACCCTTTTGTTTACTTTCATATTTTAAAATCAAAACAGTTTGAGGTTTGGATTCTTATAATATTCAACGTTCTGTAGTAGACATTTTTTCATTTCTGATTTTTTTCATGTAAAATTGAGTATGACGGTGAATTTATTTGTTGATCTTAGAAAAATTTGTCTTGTCAATTTAATGTTAAATTAAAATTTTCCACACTTTAAAATCCTAGAAATTTGTAAGCTTTGAAAAATTCAATTTAGTTTTCAATTTAAAATTCTAAAATTTTAATCGCTTCTGAATTCGAAATCATTTAAATTATCAAGTTTTAAATTTAAAATCATTCAATATTGACCTCTTTTAATTATAAATAATACAATTTTAGTTCCCTTTAATTTTAATTATTTGAAATTTCAAAATTTTAATCTGTATTCATTCAGTTTCAAGATTCTTCAATTGAAAATAAAATCGGCCAATTGTGAATGCCTTCAATTAGAAAATACGGAATTGCAACTCCTTTCTAATAAAGCTGTTAAATTTTCAACATTTTAGTCTAAAATTTTTTTATTCTAAGAGCTTTTGATTTTAATTTTTTTAATTTGAAAAACTCTTAATTTCAAATGATTCAATTTTCAAATATATATATTTAGGGTATCCATCCATTCTTCGGAACAAAATTCAAGGTCTTTTCCAGGCTTTGCAGGTCAAGGAAAAGTTTTTCCATATCTGTTTTTTTTTTATATCAAATAATCAAATAACCATTTATTATACATGTAAAAGATGAGAAATTTCATTTTTTATTGGCCAACAATTTTGAAATAAATCAGCACCATAAATAAGCTAATTTTAAATTTTTTGCGAACATAAGTCGTCTTTGTGAAATCATTGAAACTTTTTAAAATTGCCTAAAACCCTTGACATCTACTGTACTGTGCCCTTTATATAATTTTCAAAATATTTTAAATCTTTTGAAAATGTTAAAATCTTCATTAAATATTTGTGAAACGTATGAAATCTTGCCCACAAGCCTTTTTAAAATCCTGGAAATCCTTAAAACTGATGAAATGTTCGAAATCTTTAGGAAATCTATTGTAGACGCTTTTTTTGAATCTTTAAAATCTTTGTAAAATCTTTTGAAATATTGTAAAATATTTTGAAGCCTTTTGAAATCGTTTCAAATCTGTGAAACCTAGTGTTCTGTATTCTTTTTCAAATCTTTGAAATCATTTAAATGTTTTGAAAGTTTCAAAATCGTTGTAAAATTGCTGTGAAATCTTTTAAATATAGTGTGCAAACCCTTTTTAGTCTTTGAAATGCGTGAAATATTTATTAAATGTATCAAAAAATAATTTAAGTTTAATATCTCAACAAAATGTTTACTTGAACATTCTATATTAACGAAGAAGAAATGAAAAGCTTATAAAATTAGTCACCATATTACAGTCCGTTCATTTCAATCTATCAAATAATTAGTGCAGTCTACAAAAAGTACCCTGAAGTCTCTTTATATGTTCTTTAATTAGCAAAAGACGAATTATAACTTGATAAAAAAAAAACTTTGTTGGCAAGACTTCTAAACGGGACACCCTAAAATGTTTAATTTAAAAAGCTTTCAATTCAAAGTTATTAATTATGAGTTTTAAGAACATTTCAGAATAAAATCATTACTATTTGATAAAAAATATATCATGACTGAGCCATGAAAAAGGGGTATAAGTTCACATAAATTCGTACAAGGAGTGAGAATATTACCCCAATAACTAACAATGCCTAAAACATATTTTTTCAATAAATTATTTCTCATAAACTTCAATTTAATTGCCATCGGGCCTTTCAGAAACATCACAAACTTATCTTATACATTTATCACACTTTGCATTTTACCTTTTCCAAAAACGTTTGAATCCTCTTCAAGTTCTCCGGGGCCACCACTTGATCTTCTCACACGAGATTGACGCCTCGCAGAACTAATTCTTCGTCTTGACATTGTTTTGCAGTAAAAAAGTAGAATTATTGTTAAATAAGCCAAACGACGACGCACAACATAACCTGAAAATTGTAACGCTACACCCCAGGCCTGCACAACTCTGTGTAATAGAAGTGACCGAAGAGTGGACTTAGGCGGGGCACAGAGGGGTGCAGATTAGT
>JAAAKG020125775.1:2568-14885 GCA_010014905.2 Druon quercuslanigerum
TTAGTTTGAAAATTCAATTATTACGTTAAAAATTGAATTATTTTCTTTAAAAATCAAGTCTTTTGTTAAAGCAATTTTAAAGAATTAAGCACGCTTTCGGATAAATTGTCTGACTCAAAAAAAAATCCCTGATGTTTCCAGGGTTTTCTAGACATATAAAAATTCCTTGAAAAATAAGGCAAAAAATTCGCTAAAAATTTCGTAACAAATGTATGTTTTTAAAATGCTTTTTTAAATAAATTTTAATATTTTTGACTGAAATAAAAACTATGACACCTTTCTATTGTGAATTTATCTTTTTAGTCTGAAAATTTAACTATTAAGTTAAAAATTTAATTATTTTGTAAAAAATCGAGTATTTTGTTAAAGCAATTTAAAAAAATTAAGCACGCTTTCGGATAAATTCCATGATTTAAAAAAAATCCCTTATGTTTCCAGGTTTTTCTAGGCATATCAAAATTCCCTGAGAAATTAAAAAAAAAACGTCCTGAAAATTCCGTAACAAAATCTAAGTTCTTAAAATTCTTTTTTTTTCCAAATAAATTAAATTTTTTTATTGAAATATGAACTGACAATTATTTGTGAAAATTTATCTTTTTAGTTTGAAAATTTAATTATTATGTTAAAAATTTAAGTATTTTCTTTAAAAATCAAGTATTTTGTCAAAGCAATTTTAAAAAATTAATCACGCTTTTGAATAAATTGCCTGACTTAAAAAAAATCCCTGATATTTCCAGGTTTTTCTAGGCATACGCGAATTCCCTGAGAAATTAAACGAAAAATTTCCTGAAAATTCCATAAAAAATTTATGTTTTAAAAATCCTTTTTTTTTAATAAGTTTTAATATTTTTGATTGAAATATAAACTATGACACTTTTTTATTGTAAATTTATCTTGTTAGTTTGAAAATTCAACTATTAAATTAAACATTTAGTTATTTTGTTAAAAAAATCAAGTATTTTGTTAAAGCAATTTAAAAAAATTAATCGCTCTTTCGGATAAATTCCCTAATTAAAAAAAATCCCTGATGTTTACAGGTTTTTCTAGGCATATGCAAATTCCCTGAGAAATTAGACAAAAAATTCCCTAAAAATTCCGTAACAAATCTATGTTTTTAAAATGCTTTTTTTAAATAAATTTTTATATTTTTGATTGAAATATAAAGTATGACACTTCTTTATTGTGAATTTACATTTGAATTTGGAAAATTCATTTGTTAACTTAAAAATTTAATTAATTTGTTAAAAAATTAAGTATTTTGTTAACGCAATTTAAAAAGATGAATCGCTCTTTCAGATAAATTCCCTGACTTAAAAAAAATTCCTGATATTACCAGGTTTTTCCAGACATATAAAAATTCCCTGAGAAATCAAACAAAAAAATTCCTCAAAAATTCCGTAACACTTCTGAGAATGAGCTTTTCGGGGCCGATTTGATTTCGAGTGTTGGAGGAGATTGATACCTGTTTTAAAGGAGGTTTCCAAGAAAATTCCGTCAGTACAATTAATCGCTGGCGGCTGTTAGTAATCGCAAAAGCGCTTGGCGCAAAGTCCGTGATACCGGTGCACTTAGATTTGATCCTGGATGCTTCTGCGAACGGGAAAGTGTTCTCGGCACGAAACCTCGCGGCAAGGGGCTGTGTCAGAGTGAGCTCAGCAAAATTACGAACAAGTCCGAGCCTAGAATTTAAGCTCATCGTGAATGTTCCCAGATCTTTAAAATAATGCGCTATTTAATGAAATACAACGAAAAAAAAAATTCGAGCAGGCATGAACAGCAACGAAACCACGATGCTCTCTTCCTGACACACGGGAATCAAATCTTTTTTTTTGGACGAAATAAAAAAGAGGAAAGAAAAATGAAAAGGCAACTAAGCAAATCCTCTTTCTTCTCTTTTTATTTATTTCGTCTTTTTTATTCTTATTATTATCAAATAAAAATAATTGTAAACAATAATCACTAACGTTTCGGCACTCATACGGCACCCTTATCGAGGTACTAAATAAATAAAAAAAAAAATATTCGAGTAGCCAAGAACAGCAACGAAACGACGATGCTCTTTTCCTGACAGCTGAGAATCAAATAAAATCTTTCTTTTATGGAAATGAAAAAAAAGAGAAAAGAAAGAAGAGAGGACGACCAACAAAATCCCCGCTCTTTCGTATTTTCTTTTATTATTATCAAATCACAATAAAAAACATTTGTAAATAAATAATCACCGATGTTCCAGACCTCATACAGCACACTTACCCAGGCAAAAAATAAATAAAATAAAAAAATAAAAAATATTCGAGCATGAAAGAACAGCAACGAAACGTGGTTTCGTTGCTGTTCTTGCCTGCTCGAATATTATTTATTTTTTCATTGTATTTTTGTTTTGCCTTCATCCTTTTTAATTTTATTTATTTATTGCCTTGATAAGGGTGTTGTATTAGTGCCTAAATTTTGGTGATTATTTTTTACAATTGTTTTTTTATTGCGATTTGATAATAATAAAAGAAAAGATGGAAGAAATAAAGAACTGAAGGAAGAGGATTTATTTGGTTGCTTTCTCATCTTTCTTTCCTCTTTTTTTTCTTTTCAAAAAAAGAAAGATTTTATTTGATTGTTAGGCGTCAGGAAAAGAGCATCGTAGTTTCGTTGCTGTTCTTGACTGCTCGAATATTTTCTATTTTATTTTTTTTATTTATATATTGCCTGGATAAGAGTGCTGTATGAGTGCCAAAACGGCAGTGATTATTGTTTAAAATTTTTTTTATCTGATAATATTAATACAAAAATACAAAACAAATAAAAACGATAAGAAAAAAAAAATTGGCTGTCTGCCTTCTCAATTTTCTTTCCTCTTTTTTTGTTTTTGACCAAAAAAAGAAATTTTTTACTTTTATTTTGTAGGAAATTTTTTAATGTTTTTTTTCAATTATAATAGGAACATTTTATGGTGGTTGTCCAAATTTAATCGTTGAATTCTTGGTTTTAATTTTAGGAATTCTGCACATTAGTTTTAATTATTAGACGTTAAATAGGATTTTATATTTGATTTTAATCTTATTTAAATTTCTTTAATTTAAATTTTAATGAACGTCATACATGTTATGACATAAAAATGGCTACGTCATTGAGTTTTATTAATGACCTAATCATGTAGCTCTTTGTTTATTTGAAAATTATTTCTTTTTAATGCAAATTTAATTATTTGGCATTTGGTTGAAAATCGATCTTTTATAGTTGAAAATTTAACAATTTTGTTCAAAATTAATTTGTTTTGTCCAAACTTAATTTTTGTTATACAAAATTAATTTTTTCATTGACAATTAATTTTTGTGGCTAAAAATTTAACTATTCCGTTTTTGGTTGAACTTTATCGTTTTTATTGTTAGAAAATTAATCTTCTTAGTCTATTCGATTTTTTTATTAAAAATGATGCTTCTTACTTAAAAATTTAACTTTTTAAATGAAAATTAATGTATTTTCTTAAAATCTCATTTTTTTTTGGTAAAAAATTAATTTTCGTGGTTGAAAATTCATCTTTTTGGATGAAAATTTATATATTTAGTTGAGGATTCGACTTTTTTGCTAAAAAATTATTCTCTGCGATTATATTTGAACTTTTTTTAAAAAGTTGAACCATTTGATTAAAAATTAATTTTAGTTTTAAAAAAAGTTTATAGTTTTCATTTAAATTTTTTGTCGAAAATTCGTCTTTTTTCTTGAAGATTTATCATTTTGAACGACAAATTTTTTTATTTTATTTTTACTCATATTTTTTAGGTTAAAATCAATATGGACTAAAAATTAATTTTTTACAGAAAATTTAATTTTAATTTAATTTCCTTTGATTTAAAATATAATATAAATATAAATTATATTTTTTGTTAAAGATTCGCCAGTTTAATAGAAAATTAAGTTTTCTCATTAAAAATTATTTTTCTCATTGAAAATTAATTTTCTTGACTGAAAATTTAACTATTTAATTTTTTGTTAAAAATATACCTTTTTTAGTTAATTATTTCTGTATTTTGTTAAAAATTAAAAATTTTCCAAGAGAAAATTAATCTTAGTCTATTCGATTTTTGGTTTAAAAATGATGTTTTTCAGTTAAAAATTGAGATACTTGATCAAAATTCGTCTTTTTTGTTGAAAACGAAATGTTCTTGGTTAAAAATTTAACTATTAGGTTAGAAATTCATTTTTGGGGTAAAAAGATTAATATTTTTTGTTTAAAAGCCCAAAAGATGAATTTTAAATCACGAAAATTAATTTTCTACAAAAAAACTAACTTTTAACAAAATAAATTAATTTGCAATTAAATAATTAAATTTTCGACTAAAAAATATAATTTTTAAACCAAAAATCGAATATACTAAGGTTAATAATTTCCTACCAAAAAATACAATTTTGTCAACAAAAAAAATTAATTTTTAACTAAAAAAGATAAATGTTAAACAAAAAATGTAATAGTTAAATTTTTAGCTAAGAAAATTAATTTTCAACGAAAAAAAATGAATTTTCTAGTAAAATTATGTATCCCCAATCAAAAAGATTAATTTTCTATCAAAAATGAACTGTTGGCAATATACATTAATTTTCCATAAAATATTTAAACTTTTATCTAAAAAATATCATTTTTAAACCAAAAATCGAATAGAGAAAGATGATTAATTTTCTACCCAAAAATACACATTTTCAATGAAAATTATATATTTTTACCCCAAAAACTGAATTTTTAACCAAATAGTTCAACATCTAAAAAAAGTGGTGAAATCAAATTAAAATAATTTATTGCCCAGGAAAAAGTGGAATTATCAACAAAAAATATAAGTAATCAACCAAAAAAATTAATTTTCAACGAAAATTATTAAGCTTTGCCTCAAAAAATTAATTATTATCTAACTTGTTGAATTTTAACAATAAAGATGAATTTTCAACCACGCAAATTAATTTTCTAACAAAAAAAAACTTTTGTCAAGACACATTAATTCTCCATCAAAAAGCTAAATTTGCAACAAAAAAAGATACTTTAAACCAAAAATCGAATAGACTGAGAAGATTAATTTTTTACCAAAAAAATTCAGTTTTTCAACAAAATACATGATTGTTTAACTGAACAAGATAAATTTTTAACCAAAAATGAAAAAGTTCAATTTTCAGCCAGGAAAATTAATTTTCATTAAAAAAAATAATTCTAATAATCTTAAATTAAAAAGATTAATTTTATACCAAGAAAATCAAATTTTTAACTGAAAAGTTAATGTTATATTTTATTCTTAAATTTTTAGTAAAAAAATTAATTTTTTTGTTGACAATTAATTTTCTCGACTGAAAATTTAACTATTCCATTTATTAACATTTTTTTTAGTTTAAAATTGTTGTATTTGATTGAAAAATCGTCTTTTTGGTAAAAAAAAATAATATTCTTGTTTGAAAACTAACCTATTTGGTTAAAAGTAAAAAATTAAAATGGAAAAATTAATAAAAAATATTTGGAAAGGCCATTAAATTCGGCGTCAACTGAGCCCTATTTGAAGTATTTCTTGTAAATAGAAACTGAGTTATTAAGTGAGAAAGACCTCTATAACTTTTAATTTTTAGCAATTTTAATTATTCGACTTCAACTCCCGGAAAAGCTTTAGGAAAATTTTTATCAAAATTTCAAAGACGCGCGAAATGAATCTTGGAATATTGGCTTTAAAATGAGCCTAAAAACCTGTAAAAACGTTTATTAGTTTTCGAATTATCACGAAAAATATGGAGGCGTGCGCAAGACGAAAACCGCTCGGCCGAGCGGTGCTCCATCCATTGACAAAGTTTATGATAATTTAAAAACCAACAAAGAGTTTTACAGTTTCTTGGGCACATTTTAAAGAACAGGTTTTAAGGTACATTTTCTGTAATTTAAAAATTTTTTCCCTTATTTTTTTAGATTTTTCTAGGATTTGAATTTGAATCACTATAATTGCGGTACAAAAAACCGCTGCTGACTTGGAAACGTGAATAATCGTTCAAAAAAATTTTTTTTTAATTTTTTTAGACACTGTTGGAAAGCTTATGAAATTCTGTGTTAAGATACTCCTAAAAAAATATTTTAGAATTTTTAAAGAGAATATAGCGAGTGAAAAGTTTTTTAAAAGCCTGCAACAATTTCTCGAATTTTGTATCATGACTTCAACCCACGACCATATTTAGAAAATTTTTTTAACAATTTTGAAATTTATAACACACGATCTTTAAAGTCTTATCTTTAATTTAAGCTAATAAAACTTAAAAAAATCTTTATGGGTTCCCGAGATATGACCAAAAATGTCCAAGCGTGTCTGCGTCGAGTTTCAGTCCCTCAAGCAGCCAGTAATGTTCTGCCAAGAAAATGTGTTACCAACATTTAATTTTTATTGTTGTTAACTTTAGTAATATTTGTTTATTATATTTTTATTTAAAGTCTAAATATTTAACTTTTGCAGTTTTCTGTACATAAAAGTCATAATTTTCAATTGATTTTAAATTATTTTGACGAGGAAAAAAAGTGAGATGGACAAAATTCAAAGATTTACTATTTTTTTTATTAAAATATTTACAAAAATGGTTTATGTTATTTTTTTATCGTGACCTTCACTTCTGTGGAAGATTTATCTTTGAAATTTTTTTTATCGAATTTTAATTCTCGACGAAATTTGACAACCGAAAAAGCAAAAAAAAAAAAATTAATTTGGTTAATTCATTCAGCTCTCTATTTTTATCTAAATATACCAAATTTTGAAATTTTTAAATAAGTTTGCACTGAATTAAAACATGACGGCAAATTTTTTGAATGCATCAATTCAAAATTCAGCTTAAGACTCAAAAGATAAATTTGTTAACAAAAAAATGATAAAGTTTAATTAAATATATAAATTTCCAACTGAAAAGCAAAAAAAAACGAGTTCTCAGAAAAATTATTTAATTTTCAACTAAAAAGAAAAGAATTTTCAGCCGAAAAAATTATTTTTTAATCATAGTGAAGAATCTTTAACCAGAAACATTTAAAAAAAAGAATCGTTCAATTTTCTAAAAAAAACAGAACATTTTTTAACAAAAAGCTTTACATTTCTATGACAAAAATTACATTTTCAACAAAAAATGGAAGTTAAAGTGAATTTTCAACTAAAATGATAAATCTTTAACTAAGAAATTTGATTTTTAACCAAATACATGAATTTTTAACTAAAAAGTTAAATTCTCAACCAAAAATAAAATACTTAAATTTTCAGATAGTAAAATAACCTTCAACCAAAAAAGAAACGAATTTTTAACAAAACAGTTAAATTTTTAACCACAGAAATAAATTTTTTACCAAAAAGATAAATTTTTAACCAATAAGTTGAGTCTTGAACTAAAAAAGATAAATTTTCAACTGAATAGACGAATTTAAAACTAAAAAAAATCAATTTTTAACCATAAATGGAATACGTAAATTTTCACTTAGAAAAAAAATTTCAACAAAAAAAAGCATTTTTTAACTATTTTGAATTTATCTTTAACTAAAATAGTTTAATTTCAATAAAAAAGATAAATTTTTAACCTGATCAGTTGAATTTTCAACTAAAAAATTAAATTTACAAATAAAATTATGAATGTCAAACTGGATTACTTAAATTTTCAACGAAAAAAATTGTTTAAACAAGAAGATTAATTTTCCACAAAAAAAAACGATTCTTCGACAAAATACATTAATTTTCCACGAAATAATTGAATTCTAAACTCAAAAAGCAAACTTTTAGCCAATTAGTTGGATTTTGAATTAAAAAAGATTAATTTTCAACCAAAAATGAAACATGTACGAGTTAAATTTTTAATTCAAACAATTAATTTTCAACAAAATAATTAAATTTTCAACAAGAAAAAAGGTTTTGTCAACTAAAATGTTGAATCTTCAACTAAAAAATTTAATTTTTAATCAAATACATGAAGTTTCAACTAAAATGTTAAATTTTCAACCAAAAATAAAGTACTTAATAAAATAAGAAACGAAATTTTAAATAAATAGTAAAATAACAGTAAAAATAAATAATAATAATAAAATAATAAATAAAATATATAAATAAAATAATAAAAAATAATAATAATAGTAAAAAAATTGTAAAACGATAAATTTTCAACTGAATAGACGAATTTAAAAGTATAAAAGATCAATTTTTAACCATAAATGGAATAGGAAAATTTTCAGTTAGAAAAAAAATTTCAACAAAAAAAACGAACATTTTTTAATAAAGTAATTATATTTTCAATCAGAATAGTGAATTTTCAACTATTTTGAATTAATCTTTAACTAAAATAGTTGAATTTTTGACCAAATATTTATTTGAGTTTTCAACTCAAGACAGTAATTTTCACCTAAAAAGAATATTTACAATGTTATTAAAACTAATGTTCAATAAAATTTTTTTTCAACAAAATAGCTTTTTTCATCCAAAAAATGATTTTTTAACCTAAAATAAAATAATTAATTTTTCAATTGAAACAATCAATTTTCAATAAAAAAAAATGAATCCTTAACAAAAGAATTCGATTTAAACCGAAAAGATGAATTTTCTACCAAAAGGAGACACAGCTTCAATAAAATATATAAATTTTCAACAAAAAAAAAAGATAAATTTACAAACAAAAGCTAGAATATTTTTATTTGAAGTTAGAAAAGTAAACTTTAATTATACGAAAAAAACGAGTTTTCAAATGAAATTAATTAATTTCTAACTAAAAATATAAAATTTCAAGCAAAAATGGAATAGTTACAGGCCCAGCTAAAAAATTAATTTTTAATGACAGTGATGGATTTTCAAAGCATAAATAAATATAAAAATAAATAAATAAATAGCGGAATTTTTAACCTAAGAGATGAATTTTCTACATAAAAAAAAAACAAATTTTTGACTAGATAGTTTTTTAAAATAAAGAAATTTATTCGTTAAAAAATAATTCTGTTTTAAACGCAAAAATGAATTTTTTTCAAAAAAGACTGATTTAATAAAAAATATAAATTTGCAACTAAAAAAGATAAATTTACAAACCAAAAACGTTGAATTGTTAGTTAAAAAAGTTAATTTTAAAGGAAAAATAAACATTTTTGAGCCAAATTAATGAATTTTTAACTAAATAGAAACAAATTTTCAGCTAAAATAATTATTTTTCGATCATAGTGATGAATTATCAATCAAATAATGGAATTTTTAGCCCAAAAGATGAATTTTCTACGTAAAAAAAATAAATTTTTAACTAGATATTTTTTTTTTAAATTAAGAAATGAATTCTTAACAAAATAATTTAATTTGAACACCAAAAAAATGAATTTTATATAAAAAAATATAGATTCAATAAAATATATAAATTTGTAACTAAGAAGATAAATTTACAAAAAAAAAAGTTGAATTTTCAGTTAGAAAAGTTAATTTTAAAGGAAAAATAATAAGTTTTCAGCCAAAAGAATCAATTTTTAACTAAAAAGAAACGAATTTTTAGCTAAAGAAATTAATTTTTGATTATAGTGATGAATTTTCAATCAAATAATGGAATTTTCACCCTAAAAGATAAATTTTCTAAATAAAATAACACAATTTTAACTAGATAGTTTTTTTAAATAAAGAAATTAATTCTGAACAAAATAATTCAATTTTAAACTCAAAAATGAATGTTCTGAAAAAAAAGACAGATTCAATAAAATATATAAATTTGCAACTAAAAAAATAAATTTACAAACCAAAAAAGTTGAATTTTCAGTTAGAAAAGTTAATTTTAAAGAAAAAATAAAATGTTTTCAGCCAAATTAATGAATTTTTAACTAAAAAGAAACGAATTTTCAGCTAAAGAAATTAATTTTTTTATCACAGTGATGAATTTTCAATTTAATAATGGAATTTTTAACCCAAAATATGAATTTTCTACATAAAAAAAAACAAATTTTTAACTAAATAGTTTTTTCAAATTAAGAAATTAATTCTTAACTAAATAATTTAATTTTAAACCCAAAAATGAATTTTCTACCAAAAAAGAGCGATTCAATAAAAAGATACATTTTTAACTAAAAATACAATAATATAATTTTCAACCAAGAAAATTAAAATTCTATCAAAAAAGATAAATTGTCGAAAAAAATGGAACGGTTACTCTAAATAAGAAAAAACTAATTTTTAACCAAAAGGATAATTTTTTTTTCAAAATAGACTCATTTTTAACATTATATGATAAACTTTGAATCAAAAATATACAATTTAAATTTTCAGATCAAACAATAAATTAATTTTCAACCAGTAAACATAATTGTCAAAAAAATAATTAAGTTTCGAACAAAAAGAAAAAGGTTTGTCAACTAAAATAATGAATCATCAACCAAATAAATGAATTTTCAACAAGCAGTTTCACTGTCAATTAAGTAGCTGAATTTCTAAAAAAAAAAAAAGAATGAATTCTCTACGAAAATTGCGAAATTTGATATTTGAACTAAAAAGCTTTTAATTTCACAACAAGAATAAATAAATTAAATAAATGCTCAACATAAATTCTTGGGCATTTAAGAATTCTACTTCAATAGAACTCTTTTTGAGGCTAACTTTTTAGTTTGTCAATATCCGATAGATGGCCAGTGACGCGTGCCAAAGTTTTGAACTGCGCATGTGCCGAAAAGCGCGGGACATTTGAAATACAAAAATGCAATAAATAATCCTACAGATAAATATTACAAAAGTATGTTCCTAAATATATTAAATTGAATGATAGAAATCCCTAAATCCCTAAAATAATTACACTAAAAAAGAGGTCCTTTTTTTACTGCTCCCTTGGAACCAAAAATCGGTTCCAATAGAACCCACAGTTTTTTCTTAGCAATATTCACTCTTCCTCTATTTCACTGATGCCTTGTATTTTTCTCGATTTTTTTTTGCAAGAAGTCACGCGAGATCATGGTAGGTGAGTCGGTAGATAGTTAGGTTGGTAGATTGGAAGGTGGGGTAGGTAATCGTTCTGTAAGTTAAGTAGGTTCTCTTTCTTGCCCGAGTTTTGCCGCATGCCGGTATTACGTTGCACTTTTAATTCTAAAATCGTAACTTTACTATAATTATATAGCCACTCGCTAAACTCTCGCTCCTTAAGTCTTTTGTTTAAACAAGCGAAAAATGGTTATGAAATAAGCCTGCAGTGGGATTTTTTCAACAGCTTTCATTCTTCTCACGAGTTGAGATGAGCTGAGCTGCATAACTGAGTTAAATTGTGAATTCAGAAGAGACTGTGCAGATATTTTAGTGTGGCCCCGATGGGGCCCTGATCTGGGAGCCCTAAACAGGGCATGATCTGGACAGGATAGGGGCCTTTTTTCTTTCCCTATCCGCAACAGATCGGGAAAAATTAAACTTTCGAAATACCTTGACCAATTTTTTATTTTCTCTGACCGTTTTGAATTTTTGTTTTGGGTAGACATAACCTTTAAACTAGGAGATCAATAATTTTACTGAAATAACATTTTTTTTTTAAATTGATTTCGAATACTTTTAATAAAAACAGCGTCGTTTATTTTTACATTCAGAAAAAAGAAGCCATCTTTTTATAAAAATTTTTGTAGTTTTTAAATAATTTTTAATAATTTTTTAATGATTTCTGTCATTGAAGGTAATGTTTGTTAACATGGATATCCGAAAACACTTAAAATTATTAGATTCATTGGTAATAGTACAAAAATTTTCTTTGTGGCATTAAAAGCAAATTTTTGAATTTTAGAACTTTTAAAATAAAATTAAAAATTGTTTTAATTTTTAAATTAAAAATAAAAAAAATCATTTATGAAAAAGCAGCAGAACGAGGTCTTGGTAGTTTTTAAAAATTATTCAAATTCAATCACTTTTTATTATAATTTGTCTGAATAAGATATTTTTTTAAGGTTATTAACAACTTGTTTCATTTATAAAATGCGGGAAAAAATGTATCACTTCAGAAATTATTTGATAAATTTGGAAATCCAAAATTTAAAAAAATACAAAATGGCGATCAATTTAAATTTTAAAAAGGTCATTTTTCGATCAAATTACTACTCTGTTTTATTTAGTTAAACTGTTTAATATTTATTTTATTTAATTTAATACTCAAGCAACAAAGCATCAAAATCTGTTTCCTGAAAATCTCATTTTCCCCTATTTTTTTATTTTTGCAACATTTTTTCATAAATTTAAAAATATTTCGTTGAAAACTGTTGTAATAAGATTTTTAATTTTGAATTGGCCGCCATTTTATATTTTTTCATAATTTTGGTTGTTAAAAACTTATGAAATTTTTTATTATTTTTATTATTTTTATTATTATTT